>CAUYTI010101721.1:0-47901 GCA_963575145.1 Galago senegalensis | reverse complement strand
TTTTTTTTTTTTTTGAGACAGAGCCTCAAGCTGAGCCCCTGGGTAGAGTGCCATGGCTTCACTGCTCACAGCAACCTCCAACTCCTGGGCTCAAGCGAGTCTCCTGCCTCAGCCTCCCAAGTAGCTGGGACCACAGGTGCCTGCCACAACGCCTGGCTATTTTTTGGTTGCAGCCATTATTGTTTGGTGGGCCCAGGCTGGATTCGAACCCACCACCTTAGGTGTATGTGGCTGGCGCCTTAGCCGATTGAGCCACAGGCGCCGAGCCGCTTATGATTTTCTTAATAGCATATTCTTTTCTCTAGCTTACTTTATTGTAAAAATAGAATATATAATACATAAAACATACAAAACATGCATTAATTGACTATTCGTGTTATCAAAAAGGTTTCTAGTGAGCAGCAGGTTATCAGTAAAGTTTTTGGGGAATCAAAAAGTTCTATGTGGATTTTGACTAACCCACTCTGACACTGTTCGAGGGTCAACTGCAGACGGTAACACAAGACATGAGAGTAACAAAGAAACTTCCATATGAAGAGAGAGTAGAGGAGGTGGATGAGAACCCTAACTCAACATGTAAGGAACAAGCTCAGGAGGAGAACAACAAAAAGGAGCTAGACAAACAGATGGAGCACTAAGAGTATGTGGTCTCAAAGCAACTCAATGGAGAGTGTTTCCAACAAGAGTGGTCAAGTCTGTCTGCTTTCTTGACAACACTGGCAGTGACCTTGGTTAGAACAGTCTTGTAAGAGTGCTTATGCAAGAGGTCCCTAACAGTGGCCTGGGTGGTAATTACAGATGATCAAGTGGACCAGAGATTACAAACATTTTCAAGAAATTTAACCATGAAGGGTAAGGGATACAGTAGATGGGAGGGATATGGAACTAAGAGAGATTATCTTTTAAGGCAGGATTGGATTTAGGATGCAATTTAAACAGTTGAGAATTTATCATGTGGAGTCAGACATTCTGAGGTTAAACCTAGGTTTCTCCACTTATTACCTAACCAAGGGCAAGCCACATAACATCTCCAAGTCTGTTTTGGTAACTCTAAAAGGTTAATAATCTCTCAAGATTGCTGTGAGGAATTAAGTGAGATAATCCTCATAAAAAATGTGGCGAGAGAACTGAGCATAATGACTTGGGTAAATGTTTAGTTACTACGAGTTACAGAAATAATTCAGCAGAGAAGTCGAAAATTTGGGGGGAAATGGAAAAGGATGGATCCACCAAAAGCCCCGAGAACCACGGGGAATACAGCATCTGGTCTAGAGCAAGAATAGAGGAAATTAGACTTTTACAGGAAAGGAGCTTAATCTCCCACCTACTTTCTCCGTAAAACAAAACGGGAGAAAAGGGGAGTTGCAGCGTGGGACTGTGAGGTGTGGACAAGGTTTTGAACCGCTGCACACAAGGAGAATGGGAGAGGCGGCAGAAGATAAGCATGAGTGATAGGTGCAGAGATGCACACGTAGGGTCCCGTTGGGGAAAGAAAATACGGACTCTGTAACTCAAAGTTAACAACATCCTTTAACAGTGCTCTCTCTGCTGCCCCAAAGTAAAAGTCAAGAAGGCTGACATGTTTTTGAGCAGGTATAGAAAGCGGGAGAGTGTGGTTGGCAGCACATAGAGGGCATTGCCTGGTTCAGGGAGAGCCAGCACCCTAGACGACGGTCAGCCGGGCTCGCGGGCAGCGCGTAGGAGCTGGCTGGACCTCGGAGACCCCGCCGCACCCCGGCCCGGCACTTACCAGCAGGCTCTCCACGTTGATGGGGTCCCGACATCGGCGGCGCACCGTCTCCTCAGCCGGGTCCACTAGCAGGCTGGGCAATTTCCTCGCCGGCCGCTGCTGACTCATGCTGCCCAGCCGGGAGGCTCGCGCCCCTCGCACCCCGCGAGCTCTCCCGCCTTCTCCCGCCCGGCTTGAGCGCCGCCCCCAAACGCCGATTTTCGGGGGTCCAGCACGAAGCGGGTCCACAACCTGCTCGGAGGCGACGCCCTGCTAGGCTGGCCCCCTCCGCCAGCACACGCGCCGCGGCCCCACAAGCCCGAGCGCTCCCAACGCCGACGCGCGGGAGCAGTGTGACCGGCTGCTCTCACGGGTCCCGGACCGCCATCTTCCCGCATGCGCAGTGTACCGCCCCTCTGCGCATGCTCGCTGCGCCGCCGCGCTCCCGCCTGCGGAGTCCTTCCCCGCCGCCGGCACCCGGGAAACCCGGACCGCGGAACCCGCGGAGAGGGTTGGGAGAGAAAAGGAAGAGGTGGAGCTGGGATTACAGAGGAAGGGAGCGAGGGCGGGCAGAGGGAAAAGGCGGCGGCCTTCCGGGAAGTCCGGAGGCTGAGAACTGCAAATCCTGAGTGCGCGGGAGTGTTCGTTCATTCTTGAGGTCCTCCGCACGTCTCACACGCGTTAGTGTTGATGCTTAGTAAATGTTGATAACCAAACTATTGTGAAATTGTTTACTTTTAGACTCTTTTCTTTCTCTCTATTTCCTTCTTTTCCTTTGATGAATGAGGTATTGATTACCTATTGTGTCAAGTATTGGGGTGGACACAGGAGATACTCATTTTAATATGGCATAGACCCAATCTCAGATTCCGGTGGAGGAGACAGAAAATAGAGCATTTTCAGCTGGAAATGGTGACACCTTTCAGAAGGTGTCATCTCAAATCCTGGCTCCCTCTGTTTATAAACTGGAAGACCTCAAGCCAGTTTCTTCATCTGTAAAATGGGAATAATGACAGTACTTGGCTCATAAGGTTGTTGGGAGGATTAAATGAATTAATGAATGTAGATTACGGTACTAGAACAGGGAGTAGCACATGTTTGAAATTAAAAGGCAAGATACTTTGGTAAGTACAGGCTTGGAGAGAAGCAACTGGGCAGACCAGGAGCTTCTACCCAGCCTGAGGTGGGGTAGCTCCTAAAGAAGTTGCCTTCCTGCTGGACTATAAACTTCTTGAGGTCAGAGGTCTTTACTAATCTTTGTATCTCTAGCATCTAGCACAGTACTTGGCAAATAATAAATGCTCAGGAAATGTTTGATAAATGAATGACTCGAAACGAAAGTGACCTAGAGGAGGTCTTTAGAAGATTGCATATTGTTGACGGGGCATCTGTAGCTCAGTGAGTAGGGCGCTGGCCACATACACCTTGGCTGGTGGGTTCTAGCTCAGCCTGGGCCTGCTAAACAAGACAACTGCAACCAAAAAATAGCCGGGCATTGTAGCAGGTGCCTGTAGTCCCAGCTACTTGGGAGGGTGAGTTAAGAGAATTGCTTAAGCCCAAGAGTATGAGGTTGTGAGCTGTGACATCCTGGCACTCTACCAAGGGTGATATAGTAAAACTGTCCCCCCCCAAAAAGATTGCATTTTGTTGCAGAAGGGAGAATTTCCTGGACTGGTTAGAAATGGCTGGGGTGTTGTTTTGTTATTATTTGGGATTCATTGAGGGTACAGAGAATTAGTTTACACTGATTGCATTTGTTAAGTAAAGTCTCTTTTATAAGTGTGTCCCACTGCCAAGAGGTGTGCCATACACCATAACCCCTGTCCCCCTCCCTCCTCCTTTCCCTGCTTCCTCATTCCCCTATCCCCCACATTATATTAGATCATCTACTGCCTTCATATTAGAATTGGGTACATTGGATTCTTGCTTCTCCATTCTTGTAAGAATGTGTTCCTTCTCCATCCATGTTAATATAAAAGATAGAAAGTCTTCATCCTTTTAATGGCTGAATAGTGTTCCATGGTATATGTATACCACAGCTTGTTAATCTATTCCTGGGTTGGTGGGCATTTAGGTTGTTTCCACATTTTGGCGATTGTAAATTGAGCTGTGATAAACAGTCTAGTGTAAATGTCCTTATTATAAAATGATTTTTCTTCTGGGTAGATGCCAAGTAATAGGATTGCAGGATCAAATAGGAGGTCTAATTTGAGTCCTTTGAGGATTATCCATACTTCCTTCCAAAAAGGTTGTATTAGTTCACAGTCCCACCAGCAATGTAAGAGTGTAAGAGTGTTCCCTTCTCTCCATGTCCAAGTCAGCATCTACAGTTTTGAAACTATGTGATGTGGGCCATTCTCACTGGGGTTAGGTAATATTCAGGGTGGCTTTGATTTGCATTACTCTGATGATAAGGGATTTTTTTTTTGAGACGAAGTCTTACTTTGTCACCCTTGGTAGAGTGCTGTGGCATCTTAACTTACAGTAACCTCAACCTCTTTGACTCAAAATGATTCTCTTGCCTCCTTGGTGGCTGGGACTATAGGCCCTGCCACAATGCCCAGTTATTTGTTTTTAGAGACAGGGTCACCTGCCACAATGCCTGGCTATTTTTTTAGAGACAAAGTCTTACTCTTGCTCAGGCTGGTCTTAAACTCCTGAGTTCAAGCAATCCACCCTTCTCGGCCTCCCAGCGTGCTAGGTTTATAAGCATGAGTAAGGCCACCATGCCAGGCCTTTGTTTTTGTTTTTAAGACAAAGTCTCACTCTGTTGCCCAGGCTAGAGTGTCAGCTTATCTCACAGAAACCTCAAACTCCTGGGTTCAGTGATCCTCCTGCCTCTGCTTCCTAAGGACATGGCACTACAGGCACCCACTACATGCTGGGTTAATGTTTCTATTTTTTTTTTTTTTAAGTAGAGAGGCAGTTTTGCGCTTGCTCACAGTGGACTCAAACTTCTGAGCAAAAGGGATCCTCCCCTCTTTGCCTCCCAGAGTGCCAGGATCAGGGGTGGGAGCCATGTCATTCAGCCCTGAAACAGCTGTTTTAAAGACATTTATTCAGCATCTGCTATATATCTGGCCTTCTGCATACATTTGCTTATGTAAATCTCATATCAAAATGGAAAGGTATTTTTCTGCCTAATTTACAGATCAGGAAAAGGTTCTAGGGAGGCGATGGTAGAGACAGGATTTGACTCCGCAGCTGATTAATTAATTTGGTATTCAGAACCTTGAGAGATTCTTGAAAGGTGACTAATTTCTCCACAAGGCAAGATAGGGTCAGGCAGGGGAAGACAGGGTGTGGATCAGGTGGCAGGCAGTGCAAGTGAAAGAAAGAGCATGAGCACCAAACCGGGGAAAGCCAGGGCAATAGCACAAGCTCAGACACTTACTGCACCTGTTACATGGCTTTACCCTGAGACTTCATCAGTGGCATGTTTTTGAGCATCTATTGTGTGCTTCACAGTAGGATAGGGGCTGAGGAGAGAAACTGAATCTGGTGGGGTCTTACCTTATGTTCCAAGGGCTCACATCCTGGGGGAGACACGTAACCAGAAAGCATATGTACCAAATTAGAATATGTTCAACTCACTATAACAGCAGAGAGAAGGAAGAAAAACATAATACTGAATTTGGTGTAAATTACACGTGTTTTTTCACACATATCCTGTAAGATAGATATTGCAGGAATATTTTATAAGTGGGGGTCCAGTGTCCAGAGAGGTTAAGTGATTTGCTCAAGGCCATATAAGAACTCAAACATAGGACTTCAGCCACCAAATTCATTGCTTGTCCACCTTCGTCCTATACTGGTACAAAGATATAGTTCCCAGCACAGAAATTCTACTATTTCCATTTCTGGTCCTGCTTTTGTGTGTGCTTCTTGGGGCAACATGGTGCCAGGGCAGACTGGAGTGTGGGCCTTAGGACTTTACAATTAGGACTAAAATATAGGTCAAGTGCACAGGTGTGCCTGAGCAACGTGGAAAGGCCTTGTCAGTCAGAGGACATTTCTACTACTCTTCTACTTTAAAATGTCCCCTCTAGAAGTCTGTGAGGAAATGGCCACATCTAACAGAACTTTCTGTAATGTCGGCAATGTTCTGGCCATCCTGAGCCATTGAGCCCTTAAAATATAGCTAGTGTGTCTGGGGAACTGAATTCTAATTTAATTTTTAATTTAAATATCCACATAGCTAGCAGGTATCATACTAGATAGCACAAGTGAAGAAACTACAATTGTAGATTTCTACTAGCCCAGTTGCTATGGTCTGAATGTTGTGTCCCCCCAAATTCTTATACTCAAACCTAATCCCCAGTGTGAAGGTTGGCCTTTTAGGAGGTGATTAGGTCATGAAGGAACAGCCCTCAGGAGTGAGCTTAGTGCCCTGCAAAAGAGACCCCAGGGAGACCCCTTGCTCATTCCACCATGTGAGATTCTGTAGCGAAAGGAGACCAGCTCTAAACAAGGAAGGGAAGTGGACCCTCACCAGACACTGCACCTACTCCTACTGGTGCCTTGATTTTGGACTTCCTAGCTTCCAGATCTTTGAAAAATAAATTCTTGTTGTTTATCAGCCCAGCCAGTTTATGGTATTTTGTGATAGCATCCTAAAGGGATCAATATACAGTGCTGCCCTAGGTGTGGTCTGTGGGCCTCAGCACAGCCATCACCTGGGAGCTTGTTAGAAATGCAAATTCTCCAGCTCTACCCAGTTCTACTGAATCAGAAACTGAGGGTTTGGGTGTACTCAGCAAGGCACTGGCCTCATCCATCTCTTTATTTTCCAGATGAGGAAACTGACCCCTGCCCCCCTTAAACTGATACTTGGCAAAATGAAGCCCAGCTAACTTTTCTAACCCAGTGTTTTAGGATTGAGGACTTAGAAAAAATTCCCAATGCTCACCACTTCTCTTAGTCCTTTTATGCTGGTATAACAGAATACCTGAGATAAGGGTAATTTATAATGAATAGAAAATACTGGCTCACAGTTCTTCATCAAGTTCAAGATCAAGGCACCAGTATTTAATGAGGGCCTTTTTGCTAGGTCATCACACTTTCCATGTCATCCTAAACACTTCCCATTAGATCCCACCTCCCATCGCTGTCACATTGGGGATTCAGTTCCCAACAAATAAATTTTGGGGGACACATTTAAATCCTAGCACCAGCTGGGATGATTTGAGCCACGCCTGTAATCCTAGAGCTCTGGGAGGCTAAGGTGGATGGATCGTCTGAACTCAGGAGTTTGGAACCAGCCTAAGTAAGAGCAAGGTACTATCTCTACTAAAAATAGAAAAACTAGCCTGGCTTTGTGGTGGGCACCTATAGTCCCAGCTACTCAGAGGCTGAGGCAAGAGGATTGCTTGAGCCCAAAAGTTTGAGGTTGCTGTGAGCTAGGCTGATGCCATAGCACTGACTCTGCCTCAGAAAAAAATAACAATAATAATAAAATAATAAATAAATAAGTAAATCCTAGCACCACTATAACTTAATATTTTCTAGTTGTTGTGACTTTCTACATATACCACTCATGCCAGCATAGGCATTCTTAGATCTCACAGATTGTTGTGATAGTTGAAGGTGGAGGGGTTGTCGTGCAAAGAGTATAGGAGAAGGAGTCTAGTTGGAGGCAAGGAGAATGATTAGGTTGCTGCTATAGCCACTGAACACACATCTGATGATGACCTGAACTGTGCTGGGGGTAGTGAAGATGGAGAAAGAAGGATAGATTCAAGGGATAGGAGGTAGTGGTTGAAGGAACAGAGTTTGGGAGTTGGTTATATTCAAGGGAAGATTTGGTCTGAAGATAACAATTTGGTTACTTGAGGTTTAGCAATGGATTCAGGGATCGTGGGTAAGGCAGGGCAAGGCCAGAGGATGGGACCCAGGGGAATACCCAGATTTAAAGGACTGGTAAATGCTATTATCTTTGGTTACAATAAGCATGTTTTGCCTTTGTTTTTAAACCAGACAACAACAAAGGTAACTAAGAGGGAGTAGCCAGGAAAATAGAAGAGGAATCTAGATTATGAGTGCCTTGGAAGGTAAAAGCTTGATTTTTCTTTTTCTCTTGCTGTATTTCTTCTCTCTCTCTCTTTCTTTCTTTCTCTCTCTCTCTCTCTTTCTCCCTTCCCTTCCCTTCTCCCTCCTTCCTTCCTTTCTCTGTCTCTTTCTTTTTTTTTCTTTGCTTCCTTACTTCTTGTTCTTGCTTTTTTTTTTTTTTTAAAAGATGGAAGAGTCTTAAGTTGTTAAATATCAATGAGAAGGAGAAAGGGAAAGTTTGAAGATGCAATAGGAAAGGGGTTAGCTGATAGATAGCTGTCCCCAAGAATGCTGGCAGGGATGAGACACAGAGCACAGAGAAAGAGATAGGAGGGAAGTGGAAGGATTCCAGTTCCAAAGTGATAGGAGGAAAAAAAGAGAAATGTAAGGACAGATGCAAATAAGCAGGTATTTCAGCAGGAAGTTGAAAGAGTTCTTATTCTCTGAAGAGGAGCTCCGGTCATCTGCCGAGAGTCGGGGGAGAGGGTGGAACTGAAGATTTGGGAAACATAGCAGGCACTCAGCCAATCTCTATGGCTAGCTGGATGGGCGGGGAACAGTAGAGAGCACTGACTTGGGAAACTTGGTGAGACTGTGGGGCCTCACTGGAGAGTAGCTGTGCATGTCTGTGGCTGTTGCACAGGGTCTGACACAGGCACAGACCCCAGGGAGAGTCGGAGGGAGGAGAGGCATGTGTGTGTGTGTGTGTGTGTGTGTGTAGGAATGGCAGAGAAGGAACTGTGGCAGCAAGGACCATTCCATGGGTTTCCTGTAATATGTAATAGTCTGGGTCATAACACCTGGAGCAGGAGGCAGTCTTAGGCGGTCTTGCACATCACTGAGTAAGCTCTCTCACTGCACAGAGGAGAGGGCAGAGAACACAGAGAGTAAGTGACTTGTCTAAGGTCAGTAAGTTGGTCTCTATCAGAGCTGCCATCTCAATGCTGGTCTTGTATTTCCCAGTTCAGTCCATTTTGTAGGAAGGTGGGATGAAGGTGCCAGAACAAACTAGGCAGGAGAGGAGAGAGGAAGAGGAGGAAGGATGTTGGAAGAGGAAGGGTAGCGTGGGAGGAGCAGATGACCCGGGGCTGTATCAACCCTGACTACTCCCCTGCAGTAAGTATCTTCATCCATAGGACCCCCAGTCTCTCTGTTTGTAAATGGAGGGGAAACATACCTGTAGTTCTCTTGCATGAGAGATACTAGGTGTCAAGTTCTTGGTGCAAAGTCCATCCTCAGTGGTAACACGGCTTTACAGTTTCACAGAGGCCATTTCTAATCACATCTCAAAGCTCCTACTCTAGTGACAAAGAATCCTCTAAAATGACATCAAATGGAACAAAGAGAGGTGTGTTTATTGGTAGCTCTTTGTCCTGAGGTTTTGTTCAAAACTGGACCAGTGTTAGGAAGCACTTCCAGGAGGACAGTGGCCCAGCTCAGTTTTCATTGGTCCAGGCTCAGGGATTCGGTCTCTGCACTTAGCAACAGTATCTGCCTCTTGCTTTGGAAAGGAAACAAAAGGCAAGCCTGAGCCCAACACACCCACAAGGGCAAATCCCCATGATGGCCATCGACAAAGAGCTGTGGAAAGATGACCTGTTGGTGCCCACTTCAGTAAACCCCAGTGAGAAAGCCACAAAAGGAAGGAGAGGGCGGTGCCGCTGGTCAGCTCTGCCTCCACCCCTCCACCCCACTGCTGCCGCCCTCATCGCTGGGCAGGGACAATTAGGGCTGCTTCCTAACCCATTGCCCTGTCTTTCATCTCTCCATCTCCAACTGCCTCTACACCGTCACCATCAAATTAAGCAACTGTCTTTTTTAATTTTTATTTTTTGCAGGTGTTGTTCTCACACGGCTGGAGAAATCTTTCTAACGTGCAGATCTGATCCCATCACTCTTCTACTTGAAATCTTGTACTTCGTACTGCATCCCATGTTCATATGTCCCCCTGTCACTTGCCTGCCCCCTGTCTCCCCAGCACACCGCGGCTTCGGGGTGGGGGTGGGGTAGGAGCTGGGTGCTGGTACTCAGTGCCTCTGACCACCTTGTTGTGGGGTGTGTGGGGCACATCACTCTCTCTGGTCCGGTCACACTCATACTCAACTTCTCAAAAGCTTTTCCTCACTATTGAGTCATCTCACATGTTTTCGCGCTTCGATGCTTCCTCTCGCAAGCTCCTGGTTTCCATTCCCAGCCTCATTTGCTCAGGGAGGCCTCCCTAGACATCCAGGCGAGGCTTGCACCCAGCCTCCTCTTCACAGGGAGTCTGATGAGCCCCAGACCTGGACTGATGAGGCTTCCCTGCGGATGGGAACATCACATTGGAAGTAACCAAACTGCATTTGAAAAATAAATCTTAACTAAGCGGGCTTTGAAATGTAAAGTCCAAAGAAAATATGACAAGACATAAAGATAATATATTGTCTTAATTTTTCTAAAGAAATCTCACCATGGATTTTGTTTTGATTCAGTATTATCAAGCTGTTGGCTAGCTTACCAACTTTTATTTTTCCTCCTGCTTGAGTTTTATGCTGAATAATACTACTTTTTAAATATTTCTTAAATATTATGGATTTAGGGCTGGGCGCAGTGGCTCACTCCTGTAATCTTAGCTTTCTTGGAGGCTGAGATGGGTGGATTGCTTTAGCTCAGGCATTTGAGACCAGCCTGAGCAACAGCGAGATCCCCATCTCTACTAAAAATAGAAAAAAAGTAGCTGAGCATTGCTGGGGGCACCTGTAGTCCCAGTTACTTAGGAGGTTGAGGCAAGTGGAAGGCTTAAGCCCAAGAATTTAAGGTTGCTGTGATGCCATGGTACTCTCTGCCCAGGGCACAGAGTGAGACTCTGTCACACACACCCCCACATACAAATTGTGGATTGAAATTAGTTTTATTTTGGAGGAAAAAATGGTATATAGTAAGCATTGGGAATTCTCAGAAATAATAAGAAACACATTTTAGAAAAATTTGCTTTCAAGTTGTAATATTTCCCATAATTCACCTGCATACATTTGTAGGGTTTAAATAGGATTTGTTCAAGATTTTACCAAAGCAGAGTTTCACTGGTAATAATTCAGATGAGTCATTTAAATTTTTCTCTTGCATTCACCTATGTGGGAATATGTGTTATAAAAATCCACTTGAATTAATTGTATTAAAAGAAGAAATACATTCAACAAACTGGAAATCTTTTGTTTTATTAGATAGTAATATATCATTTACATTATAAAAAGATAAACTATAGTATCTTCTCCTAAAGGAAAAGAGAGTTGCCAAATATTGGATAATAATCATATCACACTGGATTTAGGCTTACAATACCAAACATTTTATTTATTTATTTATTTATTTATTTATTTTTCCGAGATAGAGCCTCAAGCCGTTGCCCTGGGTAGAGTGCCATGGCATCACAGGTCACAGCAACCTCCAACTCCTGGGCTTAAGCGATTCTCCTGCCTCTGCCTCCCAAGTAGCTGGGACTACAGGTGCCCGTCACAATGCCTGGCTATTTTTTGGTTGCTGCCGTCATTGTTGTTTGGCAGGCCCAGGCTGGATTCGAACCCGCCAGCTCAGGTGTATGTGGTTGGTGCCTTAGCCGATTGAGCCACAGGTGCCAAGCCCAAAGATGTTAAATATCATTTGAACTTTGAGAAATTTTGGTCAAGGCAAATTAAACAAACAACAAAAACTTTTAACTTTTTTGAAGTGGTATATTTACATGCTCAAAATTCAAAAGGTACAAAAAAGTAACAGTGAAAAGACCACCCTCTTATTCCTATTCCTGGCTCTCAGCAGCAAAGTCTTTGAAGCCTACTGGGGTCTCACACATTCTTCCAAAGACGTTTTATGCACAAATATTCATTGATGTCACCCTTCCCATTTTTGCACGCTAATTACTATTTCTTGCTTTTTTTTAACCTAATAAAATACCTTACAGATTGTTCTTTAACAGTGCAATAAAGAGTTTTCTTATTTTTTTTTTTTGTCTTCATGGTATCACTGTGTGCACGTGCCACCAACCCCCATGCTATTTTCTAGTCTGATCAGTTAAGTTACTTCCAATATTTTGCCACCACGAACAACATTGAATATAGAACCATCTTGTGGGCTGGGCACAGTGTAATCCTACTACTTTGGGAGGCTGAGGTGATAGGAATGTTTGAAACCAGGAGTTTGAGATTAGCCTGGGGCAGCTGGGCTCCTGTGGCTCAAGCAGCTAGGGCGCCAGCCACATACACCTGAGCTGGCGGGTTTGAATCCAGCCTGGGCCTGCCAAACAACAATAATGGCTGCAACTGAAAAATAGCCAGGTGTTGTGGCGGACGCCTGTAGTCCCAGCTACTTGGGAGGCAGAGGCAGGAGACTTGCTTGAGCCCAGGAGTTGGAGGTTGCTGTGAGCTGTGATGTCAAAGCACTCTACCCAGGCTGACAGTTTGAGGCTCTGTCTTAAAAAAAAAAAAAAGAAAAAGAGAGGCAGGAGGATTGCTTGAGCCCAAGAATTTGAAGCTGCAGTGAGGTATGATTGTGCCACTGCACTCCAGCCTGGATGACAAGAGCAAGACTGTCTGAAAAAAAAAGAAAGAAAGAAAAATCTTATGCAGACATTATTTCATATAGATGTGAGTGTATCTAAAAGATACATGGCTAGAAGTGAATTACAGGGCAAGAGGTATATGCCTTGGTGATTTTTATAATTGGCAATTGTCAAATTGTCCTCTATAGAAGTCGCACCAATATGCTTTCTTTCTAACAAGTGCTAAAAGTGTGAAAGTATAATAAAGCAAATAACTTTTCACTTAGCTTTTAAGAAACAGTATTGTTTGTTCTGTATTAATACATTTCTCCAACAAAATAATCCTTATTCTTTTGGATAGAAAGAAGTTATGTATCAAAAGGCTACCAAATGCCAGAACAGTGACTTTTCCTTACTGACAGTATCAAAGGTTTTCAATCATTTTAGCTTAAAGTCTGACATCTTGGTGAGCTCTACACATCAATGTTCGAATATATTACAATAACCCAAGTATGTCATACAAGTATATAACATACCTCATTCTATATGTATGTAATATACTTCATGTATATCATAGACTATTATATTCCTGAGTCAACTCTGAAGAGCTGTTCTATGGAGAAAAAAAAAACAATGATGTTGTGTGTGATAGGTACAGACAGTAACTGTGCTTTTGTGTACATTCTTTGCGTTTTCTTAAGCCCCGTGCAATTTTGTCCTGTAACTTCCATTAGTAGTTAGGAGGCAGTCCTTATACATTGCTAAAGAACTGTCAGAATGATTTATTTCTGTACACATTATTGGAATGGAGCATCTGCTCATCCAAACTTTTATATAATTTCATCCTCTGGTCATGGAAGGCCAGGTCTAGTGTGAGGCCAGGCTTTTAAAAAAGTCCCATCCAAGTTGAAATATTACTTTCTATTCTACTTGGTATATGCAGTATAATTTATTGTTTGATAATGTCTTCTTGATAATTGAGTATGTTCACCTCCCGTGCACCCCCCTCCCCATGAACTACCTAAGTTGCACCAAATTCACTTTGCCTCTTTGATTTCTTCACTCATTTTAAGCACCTAATATGTAACACAAATATTTAAACCAAGATGAGTTTGGCAGCACTGTTACCTATCAGCTAGTCTCATATTCACAGATGTGTAGAGAAAGTGCTCTCCACCAGGTGGAGCAGTTTCACCTTAGGCTAAGGAGTCTACTGAACAGCACATATGAATTTCGGGTCTCAAGTATACCTGGTTAGAGATAGAGGTGAGGTAGAGTGAAGTAAGGTCCCTCTGGATTTGAGTTTAAGGTTTCAAAGGAGGAACCGTCAAATCCAGGCCTTAGATTTACCATGGATCAAGGTGGAGTTTAATATTTCTGGTCTAAACCTCACATAGAAACAAGCCAAGCCCAAACCCTGCTGTTATGGGTCAAGTGGTGTCCTCCTCGCCCTGCCTCTCCAGGCCCCCATGCTTCATATGTTGCAGTCCTAACGGTACCTCAGAATGTGGCCTTCTTTGGAGATAGGTCTTTGCTGAGGTAACAGCATTAAAATGAATTCACTAAAGTAGTCCTTATCCGAAATCCTTAGGAGGACATTTGGACACAAATATGCAAGGAGGGAAGATGGTGTAAGAGACACAGGGAGATAAAGGCCGTCTATAGCCAAGAAGACAGGCCTGGGACAGACCCTACCCCGCAGCCATCAGGAAGCCAACACCTTGATTTTGACTTCTAGCTTCCAGATGGGAGACAAGAAATTTCCGTTGTTGGGGCAGCAGTGGGTAAGGTGCCAGCCCCATTTACCAAGGGTGGCGGGTTCAAACCTGGCCTCGGCCAAACTGCAACAAAAAAATAGCCGGGTGTTGTGGCGGGAACCTGTAGTCCCAGATGCTTGGGAGGCTGAAGCCGGAGAATCGCCTGGGCCCAGGAGCTGGAGGTTGCTGTGAGCTGTGATGCCACAGCACTCTACTGAGGGCAAGGAAGTGAGACTCTGTTTCTTAAAAAAAAAAAAGAAGAAGAAGAAGAAAAAAGAAAAAGAAAAAGAAATTTCCGTTGTTTAAGCCACACAGTCTGTGCTACTTTGTTATTCCAGCCCCAGCAAATTAGTATACCTTCACACTCACCTGATCGGATAATTTAAACGAGATGGGTTTAAGCATTCACCTCTGCTGAGGGAAACGTTTTCCACATAGAAAGTCACAGTTAACAACACAGACCTGGTTATAGTTCAGAGACATTTATCTTTTTTTTTTTTGCAGTTTTTGGCTGGGGCTGGGTTTGTACTCTCCACCTCCAGCATATGGGGCCAGCACCCTACTCCTTTGAGCCACAGGAGCTGCCCCAGAGACATTTATTCTAAGAGAATAAATATGAAGTACCCTCATGCCATGTAGATACCCTCTTAATACAGAAACAAGTGGCAAGTGTAGAAGGTGTGAGTCAAACTGTCTCCTCCACTCCACATGGCAGCATGTCACTTGGGCGGTAGGTATTTGTATATATGACAAGATATACAAATACACAAATACATGAGAGAATGAGTTGGTATCTGGGGTCAGGGGTGTGAAAATATGCAAATGGTATAAAGAAAAAGGTATGAGAAGAGTTGGGTCTGAAAGAAACAGAAATATGGGTGCAAAAGAGAATGTGTGTATCAAGGGGAGAGCTGTCTGCGGGACAAGGCATGTGTGTGTGAACATGGGAGAAAGTGTGAGTTGGTGACAGTGTGTGAGAGAGGAATTTGGTGTTTTCCAAAAGGAGCACTTGTTGCGAGACATGGATATATGTGATAAAGAGCTGCGTGTGCCTGAAGCACGTGTGCCGTATTTGTCTCAAGGAAGTGGATTTGTGTGTAAGGAGCTAATAAGTGTAATGCCTGTGCAGACATGGAAGGTGGAAATGTGTGAGGGTGTGTATCTATATGTGAGGGGGAGAGAGAGAGAGAGTGTGTGTGTGCAATTCTTTAGGCTAATGCTGTGCAAAGACACAAAGGTGTCCAGAAGCCATGTCTAATTGCTGTGCTGACCTCGTGGCCTCTAGGAGAAAGGCCTCTGCTTGCTGAATGGGCTTGGAGAATGACAGTTCCTTTTTGCAAGTTTCAGGTTGCCACCAAAGTTTTTTAGTTTGGCTCTATTCTTGTCAACATTTTAAAATAGGCAATTCAGCTCATTTAAGAAAATATCTCAAAATTATTTTTTCAAGTTTTGGTTCAAGTTCAATAAAGACATTAAATAAGTGGGTCAGGTTCAGTTCCAGGAAAAACAAATCTGATAATTTGTATTTGTGTGCTGGTGTTTAAATCAATGAACTAGGAGCAGGGAGATGATTCATTAAGGAAGAAAGAAATAACATTTTCATGGAATCTCATTTCTTTCCTACTTAATTTTTAGTTGGTAGGAGACTATGCATTTCTAAAACTTATTATAAATCCCTAGCAACCTGGGAGTCTGGGGGATTGCTTGAGTTCAGGAGTTTGAAAGCAGCCTCAGCAAGAGTTTGACTCCATATCTACTAAAAATAGAAAAAAAATAGCTGCACATTGTGGTAGGCACTTGTAGTACCAGCTACCCGCCGGTTGAGGCAAGAGGAACTCTTGAGCCCAAGAGTTTGAGGTTGCTGTGAGCTAGACTAACACCATCACACTCTAGCCTGGACAAGAGAGTGGAGACTGTCTCAAAAAAAAAATTTTTTTTTTTCACTATAGATCTTCAAAAGTAAGATTAGGTCAGGCAAAGTGGCTCATGGCTATGATCCCAGAGCTTTGGAAGGCTGAGGCAGGAAGATCTCTTGAGGCTAGGTGTTCAAAACCACTGTAGGCAGTATAGCAAGACTCTGTACAAAAAACAGAAAAAAAATCAACCAGATGTGGTGGTGTGCCTTTAGTTTTAGCTACTTGGGAAGTGAGCTATGATCATGCCACTACACTCCACCTTGTGAAACAGAGCAAGACTGTCTCTAAAAATAAGTAAGTATGTAAATAAACAGGTTAAATGATTTCTTTCAACGTCATTGTATTAACTAGCTATGGTATGGGATCTCTTCCTAAGAAACTTCCCCTAAGAGTAACATCATATTCACTTTGATTCTTCTGTTAAGCCAAACCATTCTTGTCTTTTTTTTTTTTTTAAGAGACAGAGTTTTACTTTATCGCCCTTGGTACAGTGCCATGGCATCACAGTTCACAGCAACCTCTAACTCCTAGGCTCGGGAGATTCTCTTGCCTCAGCCTCCTGAGTAGCTGGGACCACAGGTGCCCACCACAATGCCTGGTTATTTTTTGTTGTACGCTTGGCTATTTTTTGTTGCAGTTGTCATTGTTGTTTAGCTGGCCTGAGCTAGGTTTGAACCTGCCCGCCTCAGTGCATGTGGCTGGCACCATAACCACTGTGCTATAGGCACTGAGCCTAAAGTGATTATCTCTTTAATGAAGAGAATTCATTTCTGGAATTACTTTATTCTATAGCAGCGGTTCTCAACCTGTGGGTTGCAACCCCTCTTTAACAATGAAAATGCATTGTGGCATTAGGAAGGTTGAGAATCACTGTTCTACAGTAAGGATGGGCAAACTATTATTCATGGGGCAAACTATGGTTTATGGGCCAAATCTGCCAGCTGAACCCTTTAATTTTTTTGCCACAAGACCACCAAAAGTCCAATCAGTTGACTGTTTTCAGTTTGTTTTATTTTACAGCCCATGAGCTAAGTGTGTTTTTAACTTTTGAGACAGTGTCATTCTGGCACTCTAGTCAGAGTTATAGCTTATAACAACCTCAAGTTCTTGGGCTCAAGCAATCCTCTTGCTTCAGTTTTTCTATCTGTAGTAGAGGTGGGGTCTCACTATTGCTCGGGCTAGACTTGAACTCCAGAGCTCCAGCAATCTACCTGCCTTGGCCTCCCAGAGTGCTAGGATCACAGGTGTGAGCCAAGGAGTCCGGCATGTTTTTAACATTCTTAAGAAGATACATTTTAGATGATTGTAAGCACTCAGCTTCTATTTTGCCACTTGACCAGCAGAACCTAAACTATACCTCTCCCTTTAAGAAAAATGTTGCTGACCCTTATTCCATGGGATTTCCTTTGCTTACTAAGATAAACACTGTCAAAGCATAATGAGGAAAAAGTGTAAGGACACTTCTTAAGGTGATTATTGGTTTAGCAATTATAGTAACTAACCCAAAACATAAAGGAAACATTTTGGCTGATGTCACTGTAACATAGTTATTCTGTACATGTTTTTTACCGAAGTGGTTGAAATGGGCTACACCCTGGAAACACAAATGCAAGTCAAGAATGTTTACTGCTGGCCAGGTGCGGTGGCTCACGCCTGTAATCCTAGCACTCTGAGAGGCTGAGGCTGGTGTACTGCTTGAGCTCAGGAGTTAGAGACCAGCCTGAGCAGGAGAGACGCATCTCTACTAAAAAGAGAAAAACTAGCCAGGGGCTGTGGCACTGGCCTGTAGTCCCAGCTACTTGGGAGGCTAAGGCAAGAGGGTAGCTCAACCCCAAGAGTATGAGGTTGCTGAGTTATGACTCCAGGATGTTCTACCCAGGATGACAAAGTGAGACTCTGTCTAAAAATAAAATTCATTCAGGCCACATTTTTACTGAGGGCCCTTTGGGTGCTGGCATTGGCTGTGAGCTATCTGCTCTTTCCCCCATTTTCTCATGGGCCCTTGAGCTTCTGTACTGTGATTTTCAGGGTGTTTTCAAGACTGTGGCTGTTAGCCGGGCCCAAGGCTTGGCTGGGGGTCCCTGGGACAACAGGCAAGGAGGGGACAGGCCAGTCTCCTGACTGGTTCTGCCCCTACCTGCTTCCTGAAACACTGGGGCCAGTTGCTAAAACAAGAGTGAGGGGGAAAAAAATCTCTAGTTCTTTCTGTGACTCCTCTCAGCTTCCTCCAGTTTTACTCTTCTGCCCTGTGATCATTGCTCTGGGTCACCTCCTAGCAGCAGCCTGCAAGGTCTGCAAAGACTTATCTGAAGTTTGTTCCTTCACCCATCTTCATCAACAATGGCACCAAGAAAGCTGACCAGGTTCCACCTGCAGGTGCCCATTGTTCTAGAATGTTCCTCTTCCCCTGTAGGCCTCAGGCAGGCCTCCTCATGGGACACCCACTGACCTCAAATGGCTGTTGGGGACACGGGTCTGACCACCTCACGCTGCTTCAGTGGCCGGTCGCCAGATGGGCGCGGGGACAACACTATTCCTGCGGTCCCACCAGAACAGCACCTCAGCCTAGGTGGCCGAGAGTGGGTGTTCAGGCCGCCCCGTAGTGGAGGGGGTGCCTAAGCTCGGCTCGGTCTGGCAGCCTCACAAACTTGCCATGTCCCCTCTGGATACCTGAGTCCCACGCGACGAAATGAGTTCTGTCCTATCAGGGTTCTTCCAACTTCTGCCCAGATTCCCTCCCGCGCCAGGTCCTGGATAGCTGCAGGGCTTCCAGTGTGGCTCAGCGGGGGTGTCGGGGTGAGCGGGTACAGGGGCGGGACGGAGACGCTGCGGGAGAATCTGCCGGGGAAAGTAGCGAGGACATCTACGTCTCGGAACGAAGGCGGCTCATAGAGCACGGGGCTGGGCTCCCAGAAGACCGGAGTTCCTTTCATCTCTCTGAATTTATCCAGGTGGGTGAGGGTCGGGACCAGGCAGCCGCCAGGGCGGGGCCAGCGGGCGGTGGCTACTTGGCAGGGTGACCTTCCCTAAGGCGCAGAGACCCGAGCACTGGAGAGGGAGCGCGTCCTTGGAGGGGCAGGGGCAGCTAAGACTGAGGCTCCGGGGCGGGGACGCGAACAGGCAGGAAGGCGCGAGGCTCCGCTGCTGCCCGCGTCACCTCCGCCCTTCGCCCGACGCCCCCCAGGGTCCTGGCCCCGCGCCCCGGGCCGCCCTCATTCGACCCTTCCCCAGCGGAGGTCCCGGGGCGGCTGAGCCCACCGCCCAGCCCTCCTCCGCGGCCGCCCCGAAGACCCGGAGAAGTGGACCCTAGGTGGCGGCTGGTGTCAGGGGTCGCGTCCTCTGCGCCGGCCGCTGCTCCGGAGATCCGGGCTTTGCCGAGCGCCCCGGAGTCCGGCCGGGGCCGGGGCGCTGCTGCTGGGGGCGCAGCCTGGAGGCTGGGCTGGCCCTCCGACGGCGGCGGACGCTCTGGAGAGGGGACGCGGCGCCGTGGCGGCCGCAGGACAAAGGGCTCGAGGTAAGAGTGGTCCCGCCGATCCGCTGCCACGAGGGACTGCGCAGGGCGGGCTCCGAGCGCGGCGCCGGGGTTCGGACCTAGCCCGGTCCCAGCTCCACGGCCCGAGTAGCCCGGCTGGGAAGGGCGCGCGGTCGGACGTGGGCACCTCCTGGCCCTGGTCCCGGGACGGAGGTGAGGAAGCGCCCGGGCTCGGCCCTGAGGGCGTGTGGGGACCTGGGTGCTGCTGCTGTGGGAGGGAGGGTGTGTGTGTGTGTGTGTGTGTGTGTGAGAGAGAGAGAGAGAGAGAGAAAGAGAGGGAGAGCGAGAGCTTGAGGACGCGGGCGCGCAGAGCGCCTGGCGCAGCGCTGGGCACATGGTCAGCGCCCAGTAGGTGAGGGCTGCTAAAAGTGACGATGGTAGTCCTGAGAATCAGTATTTCACAGGCGTGTGCGCGGGTGTATCAGTCTCAGTTTCTGTGTTTAGGAGGCTGTTTGGAGCCCGAGATGGCAGCCACATTGCCCTCAGCACTTGGGACACGGGAGAAAATGGGGCTTCTTTCCAGCGCGGCCCGGGACGGTCTCTGAGGGGCTCTGGCTCCCGGAGAGGCTGGTTCAGGGGAGATGGGGGCTTCGTAAGCGGATCTCAGTGTGGGTTCTGGGAACAAAGGCTGCTTCATTGAAGTGCAAGAAGGTGCCCTGCGTGTGTGCGTGCGTGCGTGTGTGTGTGTGTGTGTGTGTGTGTGTGTGTGGCCATGGCCACCAAGGCGCCACCGGTGGAGGCCCGGAGACTCGCCATTCACGCAGAAGGATGCTGGGCCATTTTGCTGTCAACCTTCTTTTGATCCTTGGTCATCCCGACCAGCAGAAAAGAAACTACTTTGTATACTGAAGCTTTTCTTTAATAAACTTTTATTATAGAGTTAAGTGTTACTTCGGGGCTTGAAAGGTTTTTTATTATCCCTTTAAAACAATAAATGTGTAAATCCAACTTGAATAAACACTCTTTTATTCCCAGTCAGGGCCCTTTAATTCTGCATTTAAGGCTGAGGGTTAGACGGGATTCTCAGTTTCATCCTCCTTTATGCTGGTGTGTACTGCCTAGTTTGCAGCACTTGGTAAGAAAATGTGCTCGAGGGTTTTAAAGCCAATTACAAACTCACCTTTAACTATTTTCTAAGGGTTTCTTGTATTTCTGGGCAGAATTGTGGAACTGTTTACATGCAATCTAGTGTTTCCAGTGCACTTTTCTGAATGCTTGCTCAGAAAACTTTGTTTCTAGGAAATAAAAAACCAAATTTGAAATGTGAAATAACTAAGTGGAACGAACACAGGTGAAATGTTTTTTTACAAATCTTTTCTATGTTGGAATCTGGTTCATCTGTGGCATTTTCAGTTCCCAGCAGCAGGGGGTGTTCTGCTCATTATGGGACAGGGATTCTTTATGGAGTTGGAGAAGTAGGGTCAGGCTGCCACTGAACTTCCATGCCTTCCATCCTGGCCTTTTTGTTATTGCGGACGGTTGAATAGTTTCTTTGTGGTTAAGAATGTTTTTAATTCATGATGATAACATGTTGAATCAGTAACTATGGCCTTTTCCTGGGTAGGAAATTTAGGGGTTTTTTTTGTTGTTGTTGTTTGTTTTCTTTTGAGACAGAGTCTCATTTTGTCACCCTGGGTAGAGTTGGTGTCATAGTTCACTGTAACCTCCAACTGTGGGGCTAAAGTGATCCTCTTGCCTCAGTCTCCCAAGTAGCTGGGACTACGGGTGCACTCTGGCACACATGGGTAGTGTTTTTCTATTTTTATTAGACACAGGGTCTCGGTCTTGTCCAGGCTGGTCTCCAACTCCTGAGCTCAGGCGATTCACCCACCTCAGCCTTCCAGAGTGCTAGGTTTACAGGCATGAGCCACACTGCGCCTGGCCTATGGGTAGGGAATTTGAAGCTACACTTTAAATATCTGTATTTTTGTCTTGTCATTTGTAATAGGGGAGTTAATGATCTCATAGTCTATCTAAAGGTTTCTATGCTTAGTATAAAGTTGATTGTTCCCTCTTTTCAGTTAGTAAACAAGTTGCTGAGCTACAACATTGTAGATGTTTATTCTAGTACTACTTTTTTACTTGATATTAAAAACTTTTTTTTTTAAAAGAAAACTGTGTCAAGTTAGGGGATTCAACATGTGAATTAGTTAGAGACCCGAGAGTGTTCTGAAACAGTCTCAAAGTAGCGTTAACAAAAGCCTAGAAATTCACAATGGGAACAAGATAGAACATAATACGAAGAGAGAAGATAAGCTCCCTCCACCTGCCCCATGCCCAGGCATAGTCATCATAATTGAGAGGGCTAGAGACATTAAAGCTAAGACTGGGTGTGGGCTCTTCGTACAGTAGGTGGATAGGGGAGCTACCTTTTAATGCTCTCGTCTTTTCCTGTCTAGTGTTCTAGTGTTCCTGGGCAAGGAAGCCCTCAAGGCTTTTGTGGGGGGTAATTGGCCATGAGGGCTAACTGTGCGCATATCACGGAACCCTGGGCTGGCTATTCTAGAGAGTCCAGGGAGGGTCCAGGGATCTCTGAACTGAAGCAGTTGTTCTTCTCAGCACACTTAGTCCCACTGCTTAATTGGGACTCTTGACTATTGCTTCAGTTTCTGGATTCACTGATAGACTGTAGTACTTTAAAGCTAATTGCTCTAAAAATAGCAGGAGAAGGCTATTGTAGAAGTAATATTTATGTGTGACATAAAATTTAAAAACACATAGAAGAGTTTTTTTTTTAAATCTGAAATTTGTGATTCAGATATCATTCCCATGAAGATGCTGGTGTTTTTGTTCCTAAAAAATGAAAATGAGATTCAAGGCTTGGTGCCTGTAGTACAGTGGTTAAGGTGCTGGCCACATACACCGAGGGTGGCAGGTTTGAACCTGGCCCCGGCCAGCTAAACAACAATGACAAGTGCAACAAAAAAATAGCCAGGTGTTGTGGTGGGCAACTGTAGTCCAAGCTACTTGTGAGGCTGAGGCAAGAGAATCTCTTAAGCCCAAGAGTTTGAGGTTGCTGTGAGCTGTGACACCACGGCACTCTAACAAGGGCAACATAGTAAGAGTCTGCCTCAGAAAAGAGAAATGAAATTCAAATACTTCTTAAAATTAGTCGAAATGTATATTATATGATATATATTATTTATGTCATTTTGTATCTCATTTTTCCATGTAATAATTATGATTATTGCCTATCCATTTCTGTGATATGGACACATTGTCATTTTAAATAATTTCATATTCTTTTTTGCCAGTAAATTATAATTTAACTGTTTATCTCACAGATTCTTGAGCTTTTCCTAGCCTTTGTACTTGTGATACTTTCTATTTTGATAAAGCATCACTAATTGATGGCAGTACATATTCTAAAGCTTGACTGCTGTTAGGAAGTGACAAAAATGTTTAACTTCAGGGTCATGAAATGAAAAGGGATGGAGTTTTAGCTCAGTCCTCTTGGTTTTTTTTTTTTAAGTTTTTGGTCAGGGGTTGGGTTTGAACCTTCACCTCTGGCATATGAGGCCAGTGCCCTACTCCTTTGAGCCACAGGTGCCACTTTTTTTTTTTTTATTGAGACAGAGTCTCACTCTGTTACCCAGGCTACAGTGCCATGGTATTATCATATCTCACAGCAACCTTATACTCTTGGGCTCAAGCGATCCCCCTGCTTCAGCTTCCTGAGTAGCCAGGACTATAGGCACCTGTCACAATACCAGGCTACATTTTCTATTTTTAGTGGATTCAGGGTCTCACTCTTGCTCAGGCTGATTTTGAACTCCTGAGCTCAAGACATCCACCTGCCTTGGCCTTCCAGAGTGCTGGGATTATAGCCTCTGTCCCTGGGCCCTTTGGGATTACCTTATGTAAAGCTAAGACATTAGATTATTTAATGCCCTTGGTTTTACCCCCAGTGGGAAACACTCAGGAAATTTCCCCCAGAATCTAGTGAGAAAGAAGTGTCTTTGAGGTACTCAGCAGAAGGTGACAGATTGTCCCTGAGGTTGTGTGACAGAAAGGCTAGTGATCTGGGGGTTGGGGACCCATCTAACTTGCTCAGTTTTGACCTTGCGAGAGCTGGTTCTGAGGCTCAGGTTCTCGTCTGTTACTTGAGGAGGTTGGCCTAGGTAATCTGTAAGCTTCCTTCTAACTTTAGCTTTGTTGAAACATAAGCTTTGCCTTTTTGTCTACTGTGGCTGTTCTCATATTGTAGTCCCTGGATCAGCAGCAGCAGCATCACCAGGGAACTTGTACAAAATGCCCAAACCCCTTCCTCAACCTACTCAGAAACTTGGGGGGTAGGGGACGAGGTGGCCAGCAATCTGTGGTTGATAAGCCCTCCAGAGGTCTCAGACTTGAGATCTACAAACCCATGAAGGTAGCTGAAGAGTCTCCAAGCTCATAAAAAACTATAATAAAACAATAGAAACAAAACTTCCTAGAACGTGTGCATTTATCTGCTGTGCATCTCTCCATCTACCCGTGCCAGACTTCTTCCCTTTGGAACGACTGTGATCTTTTGTTGATCAGGAACTCTGATAGTTACATGTGCTTGACTTACAATGATTTTGGAAAGAAGGCTTGCACCTGTAATCCTAGTACTCTGTCAGGTCCAGGTGGGAGGATTGTTTGAGCACAGGAGATTAAGACCAGCCTGAGCAAGAGTGAGACCCTGTCTCCACTAGAAATAGAAAATTAACCGGGTGGGGTGATAAGCACTTGTAGTCCCAGCTACTTAGGAGACTGAGGCAGGAAGATCCCTTGAGCCCAGGAATTTGAGGGCTACTATGAGCTATGCTGATATCTCTGCACAGCCCCTGCGACCCTTGTTTCTTTTTGTTGGGGGGGTGGTTCAAACCTCTTTATTGAGGGGAATCCGGGGCAGGAAGCAAAGAAGTGCATAGGATAATGAGTTCCGACATCTTCAGCTGGCCCGGCACCTCCCTAGTCACTGAAAGGAAGACTTTGTTTAAAAAAAAAAAAGGTTGAGAAGCACTTCATGTGACACACGGTGTTTATAATGACAACTTTATTTGTTCGATGTCTTATCTCCCCTCATGTATGAAAGTGCTTTGAGGGCTCGGGTCTCTTGCTCGCCATTGTATGCCAGCACTCAGTATAATAGTTGGCCAATAGTAGGTGCTCAGTACTTGATGAATAAATGAGCTTTTGTTCTGTAGGGAACTATGGAAAACAAGCTGCACTTTGCCCACTTACACTGCAGTCCAGGAACTAAGCATATAGCACTGACAACCGCCTAGTGCTCCGGTTTGTCGTGTGTCTGAGGCCTGGGCCTCTCCGTGGCAGCCCCTTTCAGGGGGTGCTTCCTAGTGTCTGACCTTGACGGAGTGACTGGTTCTCACCTCTTGGGACTTCTTTATCACTCTTTCCATGTCTTGTTTCCTCGATCACTACACTTCACTCTGGGATTGCTCTCCTCACACTGGAACATGGTAATGGACATGCACTGGGCCACGGTGGGGGCTTCTGTGATGCCCACTCTGGCTTGCTAGAAGCAACTGTGTCTCAGTTGGATAAAAGTCTTTTCTTTTTTCACTCTGTTGCCCTGGGTAGACTGCTGTCGCATTGTGACAGCTCACAGCAACCTCAAATTCTTGGGCTCAAGTTTTCCTTCTGTCTCAACCTCCCAAGTAGCTGGGACTATATGTACTGCCACAATGTCCCCGCTAGCTTTTTTTTTTTTCCTACTTTCATTAGAGACAGGGTCTCTTGCTCAAGCTGGTCTCAAATTCCTGAGCTTGAGCAATCCACCTTTCCCGGCCTCCCAGAGTGCTAGGATTACAGGTGTGAGGCACCACGCCCTGCCAGTGGCTAAGTCTTGAGTTAGGCCTGAAACATCTCTCATCTTTTCTTCTCCAAACCCCCTTGTGTCCAGTCAGGAAATGTACATTGGCTTATTTGTTTCTTGATCAGCAATTGAAAACCCAATCAGCTGTACTTATTGGCCCCATGTCTGGGACTTCCCTGAAAGGGGCACAGCAAACTGTGAGCTGGGCTGACACCAGCCTGTGATCTGGAGCACATTCAAGTGCCAGAGGCTCACCTGCTGCTGTGAAGAGGGCAGGGGTAGGTTTCTATGAGGCTCTGGGCTGGCTCCACCCTCACTGAGGTGTTTGAGCACAGGAGCGAGGGTGGGGCAGTGGGCTGGCTCTCAAGAAGTCTGTTAGAATCACCTTAAGGGAAGAGAAAAGGGTAAAATTTTGGTTTGAGGGAAAAGGTCTGTCCTCTAGACCCTCTCCAGTCCATCCCCTGGGAGACTCACACCTGAGACCCCCTGGGGAGGGGATCCCAGTGAGACAGTGACTGGAGAATCTGAGGGCAGCCTTCCACAGAAGATGTGCCCTGGGGGAGAAAGGTTCTTTATCTGCTGAGTAGATCACAGCTGGGCAGAGAACAGACAGCAGCAAACAAGCCCACAACACTAGGCCTGGAAAACGGGAGCCAAGGCTCAGAGCCACTGGAGATACCACCTTACCAGAGCCACGTCACAAGAAAGGCTGTGGTGGTGTGGCCTTGATCAGCTGCCTCCAAATTCATTGATCATGCAAACCTGTCAATAAAGATGTCTGGAGTAAGCACCTCAAATGTAGGATTTGCACCTTGGTCATTCAGTAAGTCCCCACTTAAGTTGTCCAGAGGTTGTCGAAAACTTCAAGTGAAACACTGTACTGTGTGCTGTGGGAGCTAACTCTCGGTGATATCCATCAGCCCATGTACAATTGGTTCTGCTGTACAGTATACTGAATTGGTATTACTACAAGCGCATATCTTTGAAGGTTTTTATCTCAGAATTTTCGTTTGAGAGCAGATTTAGTCAGTTTGTTCAGTTCTTGTTGGAGGTTTGCATTGGGGGTGGCCAGGGGAACATGAGGTATAGCCGGAGGTCCTCACCACAAGGGGCAGCTCATAAACTGTAACCTATTGGTTACATCTATTGTCCTTACGAGCAACTGCAGAAGTGATGAAAGTTTAGAAGAAGTGAAATTTGAGTTGGTTTATGTCAGGTCTTTGTGGAAATGAGGCTGATTGAGAAAAGGTGAGAGAAGAAATAAACAGTTGTTGCCTTTGTCCCAAGCTCAGGTGGTGTACAGATGCTGCCTCACTTGATTCTTACTCGGTAAAGCTGGAGTATTGTGCCCATTGTACAGATGAGGACATGGAGGTGCAAAAAGGTCAGCGGACTTGCCTAAGGTTATGTGGGCAGCAAATGTTGGGGAACTATTTTGTCTGACTTCAAAGTGAGAAGGGAGCTGGACAAAGCCAGGCCAGGAGAGGACCAGCAGGAGCAGCCCGGCCCAAGGATACCCCCAACGCTGAAACCATTTTCCCTGACTTTTTTCTCAACTTGTGAGATTTGGGGGTAGTAAGATACCTTTTGGTTCCCTTAGTGTGGGTTGTGGACTAGCTGGGGAGGGATCACTTAGGAAGTTGTTAGAAATGTACATTCCTGAACCAGCTCCTGTCCCCCTGACTTTCTGAATGAGAATTCCTAATGGTGGAGCATAGACATCCGTGTTCTCAGAAGCTCTCCAGGTGAGTCTTATGCCTCCTGAGGGCTGAGAAGCTTTGCTGTGGAAGCTGCTCTGGAGCTGCCCTGGCAAGAGATCAGGGGAAGGGAGCTTCCATCTGGAAATGGGGAGCTAGTCCCGAGCAGCTGCTGACTTCGGGGTTCCGCAGCTGGCCTTGCCTCTCAGTGCTCATGATCCTCCACCTTTTTATAACCCGGGTGGTTAAGAGCTGGTCACCTGGAGTCATGCAGCTCCAGGGTCAAAGCTGAACTTGATGACACTTGGGCAAGCTGGTTAATGTTCTCTAGATCTGTTTCTTCATCTGCAAAAGGAGGCCAGTAACCAGCGTGCTTCACAGGGCAATTGCCAAAATTCAGGGTATTATCGAACATGTTGTCAGGTGCTGAGACCATTGCCTCAGACCTAGGAAGAATTCCAGACTTGTTATTGTTGTTATTGTCATCCCTCCATGCCTGTCCTGGGGGCCTGGCCAAGGTGGTGTTCAGTTTTCATGGTCATTTATACCTGCTCAGCTCCCATGGTGATTCTATGCCTTTTTTTTTTTTTTTTTTGAGACGGAGTTTTACTCTGTTGCCCTGGGGTAGAGTGCTATGGCATCATCATAGCCCACAGCAACCTCAAACTCTTGGGCTCAAGAGATCCTCCCACCTCAGTCTCCTGGGTAGGTAGGAATACAGGTGCCCACCACAATGCCTGGTTGCTGTTTCTATTTTTAGTGGAGACAGGGTTTCACTCTTGCTCAGGCAGGCCTCATACTCCTGAGCCCAAGCATTCCACCTGTCTTGGCTTCCCAGAGTGCTAGGATTAGAAGCGTGAGGCACCGTGCCAGGCCATTCTCTGACCTTTTGGGAAGAGGCTCCTCCTCCACCTTCCTCATGTGACACTAGCTAGTCTGGCCTGTGACATCATCTGCTCACCTCCACCCCTCTTTCCTTAGAGGTACTCCCCATACGCCATATTGGAGCATCTGCCTGGGAAAGAGATTGGTGGCTTTGCACAACTGGCTGCTGTCACTGTGAGCCCTTACTTCGTGCCAACATTTTACGTTATCACTCAGCTTCACAACACAGCCACAGAACTTAAGGACTGGGACACACATTGTACAGAAGTGTAAACTGAGGCTCAGAGATTTACTGACAGGGTGGAACCAGACGAACTTGCCATTTTTGTAGGCCAAAATGGTACATATTGGCAATTCCATTCAGTTTAACCTAGTACTTTGATCATACCACATAATTGCTTTTCCATAAAGTTAATAAAAATGATCCCAACGAAATATTTCTTCCAATCTGAACACTACATATTAAAAGGAGGCATTAAAAAAATAGTTGGGGCTGGGCACTGTTCCAAGGACTACATGTTTAACTCACTCAATCTTCATAACAAGGTTGATGTAATTTTTTACATTTTCTACATTTTGTAGAATAGGACCCTGAGGCACAGAGAGGGTAAGTAGCTTGTCTAAGGCCACACACCAGGAAGTGGCAGGAACAGAATTTGGACACAAGCAGCCTGGGTGGAGTCTGAGCTCTCTGCCTCCGCGTGCACTAGGCTCTTGAACTTTGTTTAGAATAAGATGCTTTTTCTTGAGTGAACAGGGTGTTCGTGTTGGGACTCAGATGTGTGGGAGAGGAGGAGCCCAGCACCATCACTGACCGTCTCCATGCGTCTGAGCTCGGCGCTGCACACTGTTCATGTATTTCCACGTAGCACTGTGAGTGACACAGGACAACCCAGCTAGGAAGGCCAGCCTCAGAGAGGTTAAGGAAGTCACAGCTACTGAGAGCAGCACAGCTGGGTCCCAGGGCTCTGTATCTGGCTGTGAAGCTGCCTTTCCTCCTCCTTGGTGTTTCTTCCCTCTCCTGTCACTCCTCATGCAGTGGAGTTGCCTCTGTGATTGTTCTCAGGAGGCCACAGCACCTCTGTGACTTTCTTCCAGAAACTCTCAACCAGCAGTGCTTCCCCTATTGAGATTAGGCATTAGCCACTGTGCGCTGATCCTAGCTCAAATGCAAATGCCTCTCTGATCCGGGCTGGGGTCACTGACTGAGTCTATTTTCCATGATTTGATCACCACGGACAGGAACAAAAATGCCTTCTTAGGATTTGAACCCTCTTGGTTTATGTTTATTTCAGGTCATTTATATGAGTGAAAAGGACCAGCACTGACCTGGCCCTGGGATGCTCCCTGCTAATCCCCATTAATATTGTATCATGAAGGCGTCCTCAAACTATGGCCTGTGCGCCACATGCGGCCTGCCAAGGACATTTATCAGGCCTGCCGGGTGTTTTTGCCGCCACTGCCTGTCCTGCTTAGCAGCCAGCTTGTCCCAGGGCCCGCAGTCTGGCCCTCCAACGGTCTGAGGGACAGTGAACTGGCCCCGTTTAAAAAGTTGAGGACCCCTGAAGGTTGCAAGTACCCAGAGAGATTTCTCCCAGCCTTAAAACAGAGGCAAGGAGCCCCCAAATCACCTTCTCCACCCCAGCCTCCCCACTCACACATCCCATGCACATGGGAGTCTCTGTTGCACATTGTTATGGCACATTGCCATAAGAAGAACAGTTCTTTAAATACTGAGTCCTAGTGTTGTATAGAATAGTTAAGAGTTATATACATATAGTTTCAGGAGCTAGAAGGAGGATATCAAACGTTCCCAACACACAGAAATGGTGAATATTCAAGATGATGGATGTGTAATTACTCCAATCTCATTGCTCCACGTGGTATGTATCTCTGCATCACTGTGTGCCCCATGGAGATATATAACTACTACGTGTTGATTAAAAATTTTCAAAGAAGTTATAAACATCAATTTAAAGAGCAACTTCCAAAAGTCCAAAGTGAAATGAAATACATTTAAAGGCAAAAAGTTCAAATGCTGATCTATATTTATTCATTTTTCAGTTAAAATCTTTATTTTGAGATAATTATAGATTCACATATAGCTGTAAGAAATAATGCAGACATCTCATGCACCCTTTACTCAGTTTCTCCCAATAACAACATCTTGTGGAACCGTCACGCAATATTGCTGCCTTGATATTTTGCAGAATAGTCCCATCCCGACAGAGAAGTCTCATGCTGCTCCCTATAACTTGTTTCTTCTCTTCCTGGTCCCTTACCCATGGCTACCACTGATCTATTCTCTATCTCTGTAATTTTGTTAATTCAAAAATGTTACATAGATGGAATTATGTAAGATTTCAAGATTGTTTTTCTTTTCCCCTACTCAGCATGATTTCAGTTAAGTATCAATAATTTGTTCTGGAAGGCTGGATGCCGTGGCTCATGCCTGTAATCCCAGCCCTCTGGGAGGCCGAGGCAGTTGGATTGCCTGAGCTCACAAGTTCAAGACCAGCCTGAGCCAGAGCGAGAGCCCATCTCTAAAAATAGCCAGGTGTTGTGGTGGGCCTCTGTAGTCCCGGCTACTCTGGAGGCTGAGGCAAGAGAATCGCTCTAGCCCAAGAGTTGGAGGTTGTTGTGAGCTGTGATGACACAGCACTCTATAGAGGGCAATGAAGTGAGACTCTGTCACAAAAAAATAAATAGTTTATTCCTTTTTATTGCTGAGTAGTATTCCATGGTATGGACACACCACAGTCTGTTTGCAACCATTAGTCTGTTGGAGATGTTTGAATTGTTTCTAGGTTTTGGCTATTACGAATAAAGCTGCTACAAACCTTTGGATTTTATGTGTTTTCTATATAAACATAAATTTTAATTTCTATGGGATAAATGTCCGAGAGTGCAATTGCTGGGTCTTATGGTAGTTATGTGATTAATTTTATAAGAAATTGCAAAACAGTTTTCCAGAGTGACTGTTCCATTTCACATTCCCCAGCACTGTGTGAGGATCTCGTTTCTCTGCATCCTTGCCAACATTTGGGGTTGTCATTATTTTTTATTTTAGCCATTGTGGTTTTAATTTGTATTTTTCTGTTGGCTAAAGATGCTGAGAATCTTTTTGTGGTTTGTTTGCCATCTGTGTATCTGCTTTGGTAAAATATCTTTTCATGTCTTTTGCTCATTTTTTAATTGGATTCTTTTGTTTTGTTTTATTATGAAGTGTTGAGAGTTTAAAAATACACACATGTATGCATGAGCACACATACACACACACTAGTACTAGTCCTTTGTTTTATATGTGGGTTTATAAACATTTTCTTCCATCCTGCAGTTCATCTTTTCATCCTCTTAGTAGGTTTCTTTGTAGAGCAAAACTTTTTAATTTTTTATGAGATAGAGCCTCACTTTGTTGCCCTCAGGAGAGTGCCCTAGCATCATAGCTTACAGCAACCTCAAACTCTTGGGCTTAAGTGATTCTCTTGTCTCAGTCTCCCAAGTACAAGTAGTTGGGACTACAGGGGCCCACCATAACACCTAGCTGTTATTTTAGACATGGGGTCTCGCCCTTGCTCAGACTGGTCTTGAACTCCTGAGCTCAAACAATTCACCCACCTTGACCTCCCCAGAGTGCTAGGATTATAGGCATGAGCGACTGCACCCAGCCTTAAAACTTTTCAATTTTTATGAAGTCCAATGTATCAACTTTTTATTTTATGGATTATACTTTCAATGTCAAATTTAAAAACTCTTTGACTGGGCTGGATGTGGTGGCTCATGCCTGTGATCTTAGCACCTAGGAGAGCAAAGTGGATTGCTTGAGCTTAGGAGTTTGAGACCAGCCTGAGCAAGAGTGAGACCCCTATCTTTAAAAAACTAGCTGAGCATTGTGGTGGGTGCCTGTAGTCCCAGCTACTGGGGAGGCTGAGGCAAGAGAATCACTTGAGCCTAAGAGTTTGAGGTTGCTGTGAGCTATGACGCCAGAGCACTCAACCCCAGGATAGACTGAGTGAGACTCTGTCTCAAAAAACAAACAAACAGGCTCAGTGCCTGTGGCTCAAGTGGCTAAGGCGCCAGCCACATACACCTAAGGTAGCAGGTTCAAATCCAGGCTGGGCCCACCAAAACAACAATGACGACTGCAACCAAAAAATAGCCAGGCATTGTGGTGGGCGCCTGTGGTCCCAGCTACTTGGGAGGCAGAGGCAGGAGACTCGCTTGAGCCCAGGAGTTGGAGGTTGCTGTGAGTTGTGATGCCACCGCACTCTATCCAGGGGGACAGCTTGAGGCTCTGTCTCCAAAAAAACCCAACCAACCAAACAAACCAACCAACCAAACAAACCAACCAACCCTCTGGGTAGGCTTAAATCTTGGAAATTTTCTGTAACTTTTTTTCCTACAAGTTTTAGGTTTTATGTTAAATCTGTGATCCATTATGAGTTAATTCTGTATAAGGTGTAAAGGTTAAAGTTAAGGATCTTTGTAGCCTCATTTGTTGAGAAGGCTGTCTGTCTTGCAGTGAATTGCTTATGCATCAATTTAGGGTTTTATGAGCTGGTGCCTTTTATTATCAAATCTAGTGTATTGGGACATAAAAGCACCTAGAGTTTACATAACAAATCTGAGATGTTACTATAGCTAATTCTAACCTTCAAGAGATCCGTAAAGACAGCTCAGTTTAGGAGCACTGTGGGTCAGGACAGGGTGGCAGTTAGGTAGGGATGTGAGTCAGGGCATCTGAGTTCTTGTGGAGTTTTGCTGCTGGGCAGCTGGGCAGCTTGCCTCTCCAGGGAGGGTGGTGACACTTGGTGCCCTGGGCCAATCTGGGGCACAGTGACCTGTGGGGTGGAAGTTGACCTTGTGGTAGTCCATGGCTGGACTCCCTGTTGTCAGCTGCAGTCCTGCCTGAAATGCTGACTTCAGCTGTCAGCTCCTGTGAGGTCTCTACCACCCGCTATTATGGCTTTTAGCAGCTGCTTAGAAACTGCATTAGGCACATGGAACCCAAGTGCAATTCTGGAAGTGTGGGTTTTCATTTTTTAAAATTATTATTATTATTTTAAAATGTTTCATCACACACATATGTTCATTGGGGAAGAAGTAAAAAGCGCAGCTAAGCCAAATTTACCTCTAACCCCCATACCCTGGAGCAGTCTCTGTGAACCCCAGTTTATTATTATGGAAGGAAGACTGTCCTTTTGGTCCCGGTTATTCCAACATTCCATTCTCACTCCAGTTGTGCCATGAAGATATGAAGATTGTTTGGAAAAAAAATGTCCTCTTATTGGCTGGGTTGAGAGAGAATGTTTTATGTCATGGGCCAGGCTCCAAATGAGGCCTTTGTATGTGGCTGCAGAGGTCAGCCGGCCATAGCAGAAGGTGGGTGTATGGAGTCAGCTGTTGCCGGTACTGCAGAATGGTCTTTTGTTTCCGTTGGTCGGCTGTCCAGGATGATGGCTGGGGACATCAAAGATATGTCTCAACACTGTGATCTGGCCCTGTCAGACCCTGACTGTGTAAGGGGTCTCCCCATGGGGAGCCCTGGGGGTGTAGAGCCCTGAGCTTCTATCTTGCCGTTAATTTGAGGAAAGAGTGGATCAATAATATGTGCCTTACCCACTTGCATCAGTCTCTGCTTTGTTCTGAGGAAAATGTATTGATTTACTTATCTGATTGAAAGATTAAAAAATTTTTTTTAATTTAAAAATGATAGGTGTTAATTGCAGAAACCTTATAAAACATGGAAAAATACAAAACAAAACCCAAATTCCTTTACCTAATGGTAACCACTGTTAGCGTTTTGGGGAGGGAGGTTCTTTGTATCTTTTAAATGTCCACATATAATGTAAATTTCACAGAAAAGGCTATCGCACCATGTCTACATGTCTGTGGGTCCTCCAGGAGCCGTGTCATTACAGTAAGTGCTCCATGCCAATATGATATCGGCGGCAAATATCAGATACCCTTTTACACAGTTTCTTTGTAGTATAGAATTGTTGCTTTAAGATAATTGAAATGGTATTGTTCTGCCTTCTGGTTAGTGAAATATTATTGTGGCAACTAAAATATTGCAAACACACATGTGTTTCTTACACAACTATTCAAAAGTATCATTCAAGTAACAGATTATTACGTTATTAGGTAAAATGTTCCCAGCACCTAAGAGTGGAACCTAGGAGCTTCTCTCCCTTCTTTTATTTTTTTTTCCTCCCTTCTGATAAGCAAATAACAGAGTACTTTACACCTATACCTTACATCTGTACCTTACACCTGTGCTGTACACCTGTACCACAAGGAGTGGTGAGATTCCTGACCAACTGCAGCACCCCCGGGGGAGAAAGTTTGAGTAAGAGGAATGGCAGAAGAAACAGGGAGAAAGTGGGGACAGTGCTGGCAAACTGTGGGGTGACTTGACTGTTAGCATGAGATGTAAGAAAGGCTAACAGTTCCTGAGATACCTTTTCACGTCCCAGGTTTAGCTGTGACAATGACTTAGATGTGGTTCAGGGCCAGGGCCCATGTCAGGGTCTCACTCAGATGAGGCAGTGACCAGCATCCTCTCTCTCTGTGCTGAGCACACTGTGTTATCATCACACGCTCATCCTCATGTTCCCTCCACTGCCAGTTCCTGGGAGGCAGGAGGCAGGAGGCGGGGCTCCATCGTCTGGAGCCCGAGTTCTGCAGCCTCTTGGCCAATTCCAGTTGTTTTCATGAAGGAACACTACTCAGCCATGTTCCCCATTAGCATTGAACTTATCCATTTGTGTAACAGGCACATTGAGTAAAGTGCAGCGTGGTCCTGGGGAGGTGAGAGACCAAAGGGCAGGCCTGAGAGGAGGGAAGGGTGGAGTTCTTGATGGATGAGTGTTTTAGACGTGTGTCCTAGTTCTGCCTGAGTTAGGAGAGAAGGTGTCTTTAGATCCTATATCGTATTGCACCTTTTAAGAAGATAATTTTCAGTCACGTCCAACCTCATACACATGTGAAGTGCCTAATTCCTGCTAGGTCTTTGCTACCTTTTATTTTTAGGACTCAGACTCAGGTTCCCTTTTTATTTGTATTTGGGCTGAAATGATTTTTTTTTTTAACTTTTTAGTGCCTGGATTTCCTCTTAAAGTTTAGAGACCTAGTACAGCGTGGGGCCCTCCTCAGTTTACGTTTTTGCTCCTTTAATATTTAATCTGTAGGAAAGTGAATTCTTTTATCTTTATTACCTAGTCTTTATACCAGTATGAGGAAAATATTTTTTGACCCCAAATATTGTACCAAGTACTTAATTTGTACCTACCTCTGTATTACGCCTTACTTTACCTGTAGCATGTTGTACAGTGATGCCGCAAATGGAATCAAATGTAATTTAGTTATGGTAACAAGCCCACGAGGTAAGTTTGGTTACTTCTGTCTTGTTGCAGAATGGAGGCTCAGGAAGCCTCAACAACAAGGTCATGCAGCCTGGAAGGGGTAGAATTAGGATTGAAACCAAAGTCCATCTGGCCTCAAGGCTGTGTTGTTGCCATGGGGCTGTCCTGCTTCATTGCTAATGCTGGAAAGAAAAGCGAAAAGGGTGGCTGGGCTGCGGTGACTGCTAAAAGAGAGATTTTCAAAGGATGGAGAGATGAGTGTCCTAGTCACGTGAGGCTAGTAGACACTGCTCTCCCTGTCCCCGTCCCCCACCTTGGGCAGTGGTTTTACACGGCCCCAGACAGGGAAGGACACATTCCTGATGGAGGAAGTCCCTTTGTCACCTCCTTTGTCCCAGAGGGATCACTCTCGTGAGGGTGGCGCGTCTCCTTTCTGCCTACATTTTTACACATTTATTACCTATGTATGTGTCTCATGCTTTGAGTGTTTACGGTTTTGGGCCATAAATCATTCATGTTCATGTTGTTGATAGATCTAGTTCGTTTCAGCTGATCTTCGATATTCTGTAGTGTGAATATATCACAATTTATTTTTTCTCTCTTACCCTAATGGTGGACTTTTAATTGTATCCCTTTCTCTAATACCATGACCAATGCTGCTCAAAACTTCCTTGGAGATCTCTCTGTGCTCCGGTAAGGGGTGTCTGGGGGGCTTGCCGGCTTATCCTGTATGTGCAGGTCCACTGCACACCGCCCACTAGAGGGGCAAGACTAATTCATGTGCCCATTGGAGGGGATTAGGGTGCCCTGCCCACGTTTGCCTTTATTAATTTTGGGTTATTTCTAGGTGTGAAATTATGGTTTGAACTTTGATTACTGGTGAGATTGCTCGCCTCTGGTTTTGTTAGGACTAGCAGAGCAAGATAATCTTCCTGTTTATTGCATGTTACATATCCTGACTTTAAAAAGTAAAACATTTTACATGATATTTAGCATTACAGGCTGGGTATGGTGGCTCATGCCTGTAATCCTACTACTCTGGGAGGCTGAGGCAGGTAAATTGTGCACAGGAGTTTGGGAATAGCCTGAGGAAGAGCGAGACTCCATCTCTACTAAAAAAATAGAAAAATTAGCCAGGCGTGGTGGCGCATGCCTGTAGTCCCAGCAAGGTGGGAGGCTGAGGCAAGAGGATCACTTAAGTCTGAGAGTTTGAGGTTCCTATGAGCTATAATGCCACAGTACTTAACCCAGGGAAGCAGAGTGAGATTCTATCTCAAAAAAAAAAAAAAAGCATTATAGTAATCTCCCCTTATCCATGGGGGATATGTTCCACAACCCCCAGGGGATACCTGAAACTGCAGATACTACCTAACCCTATGTGTACTATGTTTTTCTCCTAAACATACATGCCTATGATAAAGTGTAACTTATAAGTTTGGCATAGCAAGAAATGAATAATAATAACTAACAATGAAATAAAACAATTACAACAATATACTGTAATAATAAAAGTTATATGAATGTGGTCTCTCAAAATAGCTTATTTCACCATCCTCACCTTTCTTTATGTGAGCTAACAGTCTGCAAACTGAGATGGCTGCTAAGTCACAGGTTGGTGGTATCTACAATTGGATTCACTGGACAAAAGGACAATTCACCTCCCAGGTGGGATGGAATGGGAAAGTTTGAGATTTTTATCATACTTCTTGGAACATTGTGCAATTTAAAAATTATGCATTGTTTCTTTCTTTTCTTTCTTTCTTTTTTTTTTTTTTGAGATAGAGTCTCACTTTGTCACCTTCTATAGAGTGCTGTCGTGTCAGAGCTCACAGCAACCTTAAACTCTTGGGCTCAAGAGATTGTCTTGCCTCAGCCTCCCAAGTAGCTGGGATTATAGGTGCCCTCCATAATGCCTGGCTATTTTTAAAGTATCCAGCTTGCTCAGGCTGATCTCAAACTCCCAAGCTCAGACAATCTACCTGCCTCCCAGAGTGCTAGGATTACAGGTGTGAGCCACCTGTGCCTGGCTTCTTGTTTATTTCTGGAATATTCCATTTATATTTTCAGATCTTGTGTAATTAAAACTGAGGAAAGCAAAACTCCAGATGGGGTGATTACTGTACTTAAAAAAAAAATTTTATAGGCTTGGTGCCTGTAGCTCAGAGGCTAAGGCGCCAGCCACCTACACCAAGGCTGATGGGTTCAAATCCAGCCCTAGCCCTGCCAAACAGCAATGGCAACTACAACCAAAAAAATAGCTGGGCATTGTGGTGGGCACCTGTAGTCCCAGCTACTTGGGAGGCGGAGGCAAAAGAATCGCTTAAGCCCAAAGGTTTGAGGTTGCTGTGAGCTGTGATGCCACGGCACTCTACCTAGGATGACAGCTTGAGACTCTGTCTCAAAAAAAAAAAATTATAGTGAGCACTTCATTGGTTTTGCAAAGTTGTGCGACTGTTGCCACTGATTCCAAAGCATTTCCATTACCTCTGGGAGAAACCCTGTACCCATCAGCTGGTGGTCTCTTTCCTCTCCTCACTTGGCAACCCCTAATCTACTTTCTATATCTATGGATTTTGCTTATCCGGAACATTTCATAGATTTGTGTCTGGCTTTCAACTTAGTGCCATGTTTTCAAGGTTCATCATATTGCAACGTGTAATAATACTTTATTCCTTTTGTTTTTTTGGTGAGATGGGAGTCTCACCTTTTGGCCCTGGCTAGAATGTAGAGGCATCAGCCTAGCTCACAGCAACCTCAAACTCTGGGGCTCAAGTGATCCTTCTGCCTCAGCCTCCTGAGTAGCTGGGACTATAGGTACCTGCTACAACGCCTGGCTATTTTTTCTAGTTTTGTAGAGTTGGGGCCTCACTCTTGCTCAGGCTGATCTCAAACATCTGAGCCGAAGCCATCCTCCCACCTCAGCCTCCCAGATCTTTTTATGGCTGAATAAAATTCCATGGTACACGTATGGATATATCATTTTGTTTACCCATACATTGGTTAGTGGACCTTTGGGTTATTTCTACTTTTTTAGCTATAAAGGGTTATTCAACAATACTTTTTCATTTTCTTTTTTTTTTACTTTTTCATTTTCAATCTTATACTATTTCTTGAGCCCTAACTTGTGCCAGACCCAGTACTTTCTGCTACTTCATTGTCTCTGAGCAACAGTTGCCCTCCAAGGTAGTGAATACCACCCTCTACAGAGCTGGAGACAGAGGCAGAGTAAATAGCTCTCCCAGCCAAATCTGATCCTGCTTCTTCTAACAGCTCCCCATGCCCTTGGGGTGAACAGCATACTTTGTGATGGGGTCTCTTTCCTCACCCTGTCCCTGGCCACCCCAGACAAAGCTAAGAGCCTTTGCATAAGCTGTTCTCTCCAGCTCCTCTCTTCTTCCCTGAGAGCTCGTCCCACATCCTCAGGGATGTGAGGAATCCAACAATAACAGATCAGTAAATTATGACAAACACTGGAAGTGTTCAGACTTCCTTGTAAACAGACATTGGAAGTAAAGCAATAGTAGGGTACACTGTCCTAACTTTTAAATCAGGAAGAATGATGATGTTTACTTTTGGCAAACTTCAGGGGTGATACGGAGAGCCAGAGTACTTCGCTTAAGGTTCTACAATGAGGGTTGACGTGGCTGGTTATTTATGCCTGTCGCATTTGTTTCTTGCCACCACAAACACATATCGAGTACCTGTGGTATGCCAGGCACTAGGGACAGACCTGTGAGCCAAATGCACGTGGTCCCTGTGATCTTGGCTCTAAGGTGGCCTAGGAATAGTGTTTGCAGCCACCATGAGTCATCTGGTGCCTGCTTGGTTGAGTGCAGATGCTGGGATTTCCTGTCCTTGAGAAGCATGGCTTGTAAGGGAGGTGGCTGTGTCAGCAGGTAGTAAACATGTAGCTGAGCTATGCTGGATGTTTGACACATACCTGGAGGGTGTATCTGGGGACCAAGCTCATGACGAGAGCCCCAAGGCCCATAACCAGAACTCCCCTTCCCTGATCCATCTCTTTGGCAGGCCTTTCTGCACATCCTCCCAGGCTGGTGGCCATTTATTAATAGGGGCCGAGAAACCTGCCCTGGCAAGGAGAGAGCATGGGGAGTTAGTTGGTGTATTTATTATTAGACCAGATGACTTTGTAATTGGTTAGGCACTGACAGTGGCTTTTCCCAAAGTAGTTAGAACTGCTCACTTAGTGGTGCTCTTTCTCTCCCTACTTTATTCATTTATTGAAAATTCATTAGGCTGAAATGCTGGGTTATGTGCTAGAGAGAAAATAAATAGCCAGGGATGAGATAATGGGAGCCAATAAGGTTAAGTAAATGGCACAAAAACAGAGACTATGCAGCAGAGCAGTGTGGAACCCAGGGCTCCCGACTGTCCATCCTGTCCTGTTTCTTCTGTTTCATAGGCGTGGAACCACCTCTGGTCCCCGATACTCCAGGCACACTCCTGCGTGCTGTGGCAGACTGTGTTGGGGACATCACACTTAGTGTTTCAGAAACTCATGAGATCAAGGCCTCACACACAGTAGCCATTACCTTAAATACAGAGTATTTATATCACTTTATGTATTTTGCACAAAATAATGAAAGAATATGCTCATTTTGAAAGGAAAGTATGGAATAATTGATAATTTATTTTAACAAGAAATTTAAAAGGTACAATCCTTCTCTATGTACCAGTTTTTCTGAGTAGGTGATGTAACGAATATTGACATTTCCTCATATGAATCATAGCAATAACAACGTGGTAGTAATAGCAACAGACGTGACCCTTTCGCAGCTGCCTGCTTGTCCCAGGCATTGGAGCAGGGGCTTTATATTCGCTCTCAAGAAACCAACAGTGGACATGCGTACTGTGTCGTACTAGCTCAGGGACCTTGGCCAGCACTTGCAGTTCTGTAAAATGGGTAATTATTCTAACACAGAAGACTCCTGGTGGAGAGCTCCTTTGGGCCTCCTGCTTCTCAGAGTCCCTCTTCCACTTTGGGGACCTGGCTGGAGCTGGCTGCCTAGTGTCCTCATCAGCTGTGTCCGCACTGAGTCTGTCTCTCTGTGGCCACCACTTTGCACCTGAGTCTTGAGCTCGCGAGCGGTTGCAGCTCTCACCGCATTGGCTTTGGAGTGAATGAGAAATAGGCTACTTTCTCCTTTTCTGAGTTATTCCAGCTGAGGATTCGAGGATTCATTCTTTCCATCCGCTCATCTAACCATGAGCTGTCTTGCTTTACAGTCGTCTATACAGCAAATTATCCCATGAGGGACGTATCCTCCAAAAACCAGAAAACCATGTGCTAGATATGATTGTTTTTGGAGACTGGTATCCAGCCCATTTCTCCTGTGGTAGAGCCTGTGTGCTCTTCTGGGCCTCTTCCCAAGCCCACGTCCCAGGCCTGCTGCCCTGGTCAATTTCCACCCCTAGATCTTCCTTCCCAGGGGCTCTTGGCAGTTGAAATTTCTGTTTCCTTCCAGAAAAAAACCCTCCTTTTTGCAACCAGGGGTTAACCTTGCCCTATAGCTGCCCTCAACATCACAGGAATCTGGGATACACGAATCTGGCATCAGAACATTTCCCAGAGTCTTCATTTTCCAACAAAGAGCAGCACCCATCCTGGCTCAACAACAGAAAGGGCCCGGCCTCCTTTCTGTCCTTTGCCCAGCATGGGGAAGGCTTGTTTTCACATCTGCCCAAACAATAACATACACAATCCTTCCAAGAACAAATCGTCATTTTCCAGGACAGTGTAGTCTAAACTCATATTTAGAATGAAACAAACATAAAACAAAATATCCTTTTAAAGCCAATATAAACTTTAGAGGATTTGGCTTCAACCATGCTGGACATTTTTCCCCCCTAATCTATGCTGTTCGAATCCCATTGTTGGCCAAAACAGAATCTTCATCATTAGCACTGCCTACCCACAATGTCTACTGAGGTTGTCTTCTAGAACACAGAGAAATCTCTGTGTAAAGGTGAATCTGGGTATTTTCTCTCTAACATGAATTTTCCAGAGATTGCCATTTCCCTGAAAGTCTGAAGATTCCAGGGCCAAATCTACTTCTTTTCTCCTTTTTAAAAAACCTTTTATTATGGAAAAATTTTAAACAAGAGAAAAAATAATATTTTAATGAGCCCCCATGAATACATTTCCCAGATTAAAAAATTGACACCATGTGGGTAGTTTTATCTTATTACGTTCTCCATCAATTTTATTTTCTTTGCAGAGATATTTTGAAGCAAGTATCCGGAGTATCGTTTCACCCCAAAATACTTTTGTGCGTATCTCTAAAGGTATTCTCTTAAAAAAACCAAATAACCACAATACCATTATCACACCTAAGTAAAAAATTAGCAGTAATTCCTTATTATACCAATTACCCCAAGAGTGGTGCTATGGTTTGAATGTTAGTGTCCTTCCAAAATACCTATGTTCAATTCAATTCAATGCCCAATGTGATGGCATTACAACGGGAGACGCTAAGAGGTGAGGAGGTCACAGAAAGGTGTTAGTAGCTTTGTGAGGGAGGAATGAGGGAACCTGTTGGTCCTTCTCCCAGGCAAACATATAGTGAGAAGATGTATCTTTGAAGCAGAGACTGAGCTCTCACCAGACAGCAAATCTTCTGGTGCCATAATCTTGGCCTTCCCAGCGTCCAGAATGTGAGTAATGAAGCTCAGTTGTCTATGAATTACCCAGTCTAAGGGATTTGGCTACAGCTGCTCTAGGACTCAGTTTCCCCTTGTGTTTCATTACCATGCTTCTGGTTTGTTTGTTTGTTCAAATCAGGATCCACACTAGGCCCGTGCATTGGTTTTGTCAGTAAGTCTCTTAGATTTCCTCTGATCTGTACGTTTTTTCTTGCTGTTTATTTGTTGAAGACATCAGGTGACTGGTCCCTTGGAATTCCCTACTTTCGGGACTTCGCTGACGGCATCACTGTGCTGTTGAATATGCACCTTTCACTCTGTGTATTCAGTAAGTTGGTTGTTTAATGCAGAGGCTCGATCAGATGCGGGCCAGATGGCAGAGTGATGATGTGTACCTTACATCACGGCAGGATGCGTCATGTCCGTCTCCTGACGTGATGCTGGGATTCGCCAGCGAGTTCAAGTACTGCCAGCCTGGTCTCTTCATTTTAAAATCCCCCCTTCCTTTCACCATTGGATTTAGCTATAATTGACAGTCACTGCCAAGGTCCATGATTTAATTCAGGGTTGCAAAATGATATTTTAATTAATAATTCCTTCCTCATTTATTTGCTAGAATTTTTTATGAAGGAGTTTCATCAACTATTTGGTTAACCTACTCTTGGGGCAGGTGGAGAAGTCAGCAGGAGCTCTGTCTTGGAGAACCTGGATGCCTGAAAGCCTGGGCTCTTGAGACCAAGGGTTGCTGAAAATTACCCTGTTTTGGTAGAAAGTGCAGTGAGCTTGGAGTGGGCAGCCTGGGCTGGGCCATCTGCCCTGTGCCTTGCCAGTTATTACAGGATCCAGATGCCTGACTACTGGGCCCCCCCTCTCTTGGTGAGACTAAACAGGTAAGACTGAGACTTCTTATCTCACAGGCTGTTGGAAGCCGTGTGGTGCCTGGCACATGGTGGGTGCTCAGTGACCCTTACATCAAATCTTAAGAATCTTAAGAATGAGGCTCAGGAGACATTTTATACAGCTTACCTATTTCCATGTTTTACTGACATGAATATGATTTAGGATTTATGGACAAAGAGAATTGGGTCAGAATGATCTTCCTTCAGTTGCTGGGGCAGCAAGTGGCCTGCAGAAGGAAGAATTACACTATCTGCCTGGGAATGGTGATTTTAATAAAGATGCAACTTCTCTGTTCTTGAGCTGAAATGAAAACTTAAAAGCAATAGACTTATTTTAGTCTGATTGTTTTTCTATTTGTATTTATAATAACACCATGTAAGCAGGCAGGTATGGTTCCAGAATGCCCTGCACATTAATCAAACCTGTCTGTGTGTTCCCTTTATTTTCCCACATGAGGACATTTTTTCAAATGCCCTGGAGGTCTGTCAAGGATCCACTGCTCATATACCTGACATGAGGGGAGTGGGCATCTCTCACTGGGTCCCCATGTGGGAAGAGTAAGAGTAATGTCATCCTCAGGGGATTTCAATTTGAGAATTAAAGGATGGCTATCTCGGAGAAGGAAGTTTTAAGTAGCAGTTATTAATTTTCCAGGAGCAGCATTCAAGATCTTTGGGATCTTGGTCTCTAGGCCAGTACTGGGCTCACAGGGAACGCTGAGTCATTCTTTCAGGCCTACTTCCTTCAGGAAGCCTTCCCTGATCTCCTTAGCCTGAATTTTCTCCCTTTTATGAACTTCTATAGTCCTGGGTAGAGGTTTATTCTGACTCCCAGAAAGTTAAATTAATAAGAACACCTCATTTCTTTTCTTTTCTTTTTTGGAGACAGAGTCTCACTTTGTCACCCTTGGTAAAGTGATGTGGCGTTATAGCTCACAGCAACCTCAAACTCTTGGGCTCAAGTGATCCTGTTGCCTCAGCCTCCCAAGTAGCTAGGACTACAGGCTCCTGCCACAACCTCCAGCTTCTTTTTTAGAGATGGGGGTCTCACTGTTGCTCAGGCTAGTCTCCAACTCGTGAGCTTAAGTGATCCACCTACCTCAGCCTCCCAAAGTGCTAGGATGACAGGTGTGAGCCACTGCGCCCCACCGCCTAACACCTCATTTCCGGATCATTCTCATTAACTGATAGTTTTTAGTCTTGCTTTAAAAAACTAAGATCAGTAACGTCCTTGTAATAATTCACATTTCTTAGTACCTAGGGCTTAAGAAGTGCTCTTCCTGGCCTGATCTTTTTCCATCTTAGCTGGGCATCTTGGCTTGGTAGGATGCATCATGTGGGCTGAGGCAGTGCTGGTGCCATCGGCATAACTCATGGTTCTTTCCCAGCCTACAATGTCTAAGTTATAGTTGGTGGCAGGTGTCCCGTTCTCTGCCTTTGGGAGCTCACAGCCTGGAGAAGGGAAGATGAGTCTTCTACTGAGTCCCACAGAGGAGGAGCTGGATCAGGTATTGAAAGGAAGGGGGTGGGTGGAGGAAGGAATATTTTTTTATTGCATCCTCTTTTGCCACCATCCACTACCACACCTCATCAGACTTCTTTTATCAGATGTAGTACTGTGTCCTCAGATGTATGTGCTATTTAACTGCTTTTGGGGGGCGGCAGGGGTTGACCCACAGCAATGATTATCCAGAACAAGGGGAGGGGAGTTGATGACAGAGGGCTCATTAGAGGGAAAGAACCAGAACGAGCTCTTTGGAGATGTCACTTGGGCCAAGGAATGCCACTTCCCAAATCGGGAAGGCGTGTGCTAAATCCAATGACCAAGACCTTGTACTGTCCTTCCCCCAACCCCCACTGTCATAGCACGTATCTTGCTTGCATTGACTTAGTAATATGGCATTTCTCCCTATTGGACTGTGGGTTCCCTGAAGATGAGAGCAGGTGTCACCATCTGTCACCCAGTCCTTAGCGCTGAGCCTGCACATAGTTGGTGTTTGAGAAATGTTTGTTGAATCTACTCACCTATCCATCTACCCATCTTTCACCCATCTATCTATTCATCCATCCACTCATTCAGTCTTTCAATAGGTGTTCTTGAGCAGCATAAGATGTCCCAGGTGTTATGTCCAGTGCTGAGGTAGCAGAGACTGAATTGGGTACATTGATGCTCTCAAAGGGGTAATGAGAGGAAAATGTGCTAAGTAGAAACGAATGAGTGAATGTTATTATCTTCAAGCCTAAGACTCTCCAAAAAGAAATTCGTTTTTTTTTTTTTAATCTTAAATGATGTCTGTGAGAATAAGGCAGCCTCTCACTCTGTCTTGTTTCCTGTCCCCTTCGAGGTTTTTGCTGGCACCATCTGGCCCCTTCCTCTGCTGGAAGCCGGTGAGATGCGAGGCTCTCCTTGGGAGGCTGAGTGCACAGGGGAGGGGAGGGCAGGGGCACTGACCTGGCAGCTTCAAGGTGGCCACTTTCCTGTCCCCTCCTGTGTCTCCCAAGAGGAATGCTGCTTGCAAGGACAGAGCAGATTTTCTCAGGCCAGAGTGATCATTCATCAGCCCCTCCTCTGGGAACAAGAGGTGACAGCACATTTTTCTGAGAGCAAAGCCTAAATCCCCTGACACTATTCTTGACTCAGCCTACTAAAGGTTTTGTGAAACGCTTCAGGTTTCTGAAGGGCAGAGTAAATTCCTTCCCCTTCTCCAGGCTTTGTGATCGAGGGGCCCATATGGAGTGGGTGGGGGAGGCAGAGTTTGCCACGTGAGACGCACTTTGGGCGTGTTCTAGAGCATGACCAAAGAAAACCTCATTAGAGCTCGGTGTTTTATTTTCCAACTGCTTGGGAAACCCATAATCTTGGTATTTAAAGTAGAAATGTGCATCACATGAACAACCGGAACAAGCTCTGTGTGTATCTCTGCTTGATGTTCAGACTGGGAGTCTCCCCAGAGCAGAGCATCTCATCCAGAATGACCTCAGCATCTTCTTACTCTAGTTTCTCTTGAATTCTTTAATGCCATCTACGGAAATTTGGGAATCTGTCTTCACCCACACAACCAGATATTTACCAAGTGCTGTAACATCTCCCTGCTGATGTTGTGTGTGTGTGTGTGTGTGTGTGTGTGTAGAGGCAGTCTCCTCTGTCTTTCCTGGGACTGCTCTGGCATTGGTTCTCAGCTGGATCATTGTCACATCCCCGCCAGTGCATCCTCCTGTGCCTCTAGAACTTATGTCTGGGTGTGTCACTGGGGGGCTTTAGAGCCTGCTGTGTTTCCTGCTGGGCTTGGGAGCTAGTGGGTAACTCTCCTTTTCCCTGTCTCTGGCCCCAGCTGTAGGAGATGTGGGAATTGGGAGGGAGGAGACCAAAATCTCCCTCTTGTTACTGCTGAGTTTGTGAGTCTTTTAGGTGAAGGTGTGAGGACCAGAGGGTCTTGTTCATGCTCCTTGCCTCTGCTCCTGCTTCCTCCACACAGGATGGGCCTTGGGGCCGTCCATCAAGGGCTGTGATTTTCAACTGGTGTGCCATGAGAGGATCTTAGGTGTGCCTCAAACATTTTTAAAGATCATTAGTTGAATTATTTTTGAAAGAAGTTCAAACCACAGTAAATATATTCTTTTTTAACTCTTTTTTTGTTTGTGTTTTTGAGACAGTCTTACTCTGTCGCCCTGGGTAGAGTGCCTTATGTCATACCTCCCAGCAACCTCAAACTCTTGGGCTCAGGAAAGAGATCCTTCTGCCTCTGCCTCCCAAATAGCTGGAACCACAGGTGTCCACGACTAGCTTGGGCTAGTTTTTCCATTTTTAGTAGAGATGGGGTCTCACTCTTGCTCAGGCTGGTTCCGAACTCCTGAGTTCAAGCAATTTAATTACCTTAGCCTCCCAGAGTGCAAGGATTACAAGCGGGAACCACTGTGCCTGGCTTTTTTTTTTAAAAACTCTTTTTTTTTTTATCAACATAATTTAAATCTTGATATTGTCATCCAGTGAGTCGCATGAATGTTTTGTTTTCCCAGTGTGTATAAAAGTAGCCTACAACATTATGGACTGTGCGTTACATACTGTGCAATAGCATTATGTCTAAAAATCACAATGTGCATATCTTAGTTAAAAGTATTCTATTGCTAAAAAATGCGAATGGTTATCTTTTTGCTGGTGGAGAGTCTTGCCTCAGTGGTGATGGCTGCGGATTGATCAAGGTAGTGGTGGTTAAAGGCTGGATTGGCTGTGGCAATTTCCTAAAATAAGGCAATAATGAAGTTTGCTGCATTGACTGACTCTTCTTTCTACAAAAGATTTCTCTATAGTATGTAATGCTGTTTGAGAACATTTTATTCATAGTAGAACTTCTCTCAAAATGGGGGTCAATCCTCTCAAACCCTGCCACTCTGTTAGCAAGTTCGTGTAATATTCTAAATTCTTTGTTGTCATGTCAACAGTGTGGGCAGAAACTTCACCAGAAGTAGATTCCATCTCCAGAAACTTCTTTCTTTGCTCATCCGTAAAAAGCAACTCCTCATCCAATTCAAGCTTTATCATGACATTGCAGAGAGTCGCTCACATCTTCAGATTCCACTTCTGGTTCTCTTGCTGTTCCTACCACATCTGCAGTAATTTCCTCCACTAAAGGCTTGAATCCCTCAAGGGCATCCATGAGGGATGGAATTAGTCTCTTCCATAAATGTTGATATTTGGAGCACTTCCCATGAATCACAAATGTTCTTAATAGCACCTAAAATGGTGAATTCTTTCCACAAGGTTTTCAATTGACTTTGCTCAGATCCATCAGAGGAATCACCCTCTATGGCAGCTGTTGTCTTACAAAATGTATTTCTTAAACAACAAGACTTGAAAGTAGAAATTACTCATTAATCCATGGCCTACAGAATAGATGTATTAATAGGCCTGAAAACAACATTAATCTTTTTTTTTTTTTTAGATTTATTTATTTATTTATTTTATTTTTTTTTTTTTTTTGAGACAGAGCCTCAAGCTGTCCCCCTGGGTAGAGTGCCGTGGCATTACAGCTCACAGCAACCTCCAACTCCTGGGCTCAAGCGAGTCTCTTGCCTCCGCCTCCCAAGTAGCTGGGAC
>CAUYTI010101718.1:0-15096 GCA_963575145.1 Galago senegalensis | reverse complement strand
TTACAGCTCACAGCAACCTCCAACTCCTGGGCTCAAGCAAGTCTCCTGCCTCTGCCTCCCAAGTAGCTGGGACCACAGGCGCCCGCCACAACACCCGGCTATTTTTTGGTTGCAGCCGTCATTGTTGTTTGGCGGGTCCGGGCTGGGAATTCAAACCCGCCACCTTAGGTGTACGTGGCTGGCGCCTTAGCCACTTGAGCCACAGGCACCAAGCCATATGGGATTATTATTAAAAAGCCCAGGCAGAGTAACACCTGCTTAGTATTTTCTTTTAATCTCTAACACCATCTTGCAGAACTCTTAGCTGGTTGAGCTATAGGCGCTGAGCCTGAATGTGTGTACCTTTAAGCCACCATAATGTTCCCTGGTGCTCTTGTTCTTCCACCATTTTAGAGAATAGGTGATAATATTTGTATTTCTTATTTCTTAGTTGAACAATGAAAGAGAGCCAAGGAGAAGCTGAGCCCCAATACTCCAGGGAATTCCTAAATTCCCTTCACAGCTGAGGCTTCCAGGATGCCTTCATGTGCCCTTGATGCTCCTCTATGGCTAAGCCCATACCTTCCAAGAGTATCTTGAAGACTGCCCTGTGCCCTAATAACACCAATATTCTATATCAGGAATGCTTTTACAGACTGAGTGTGGAGAACTCCCCAATCTGGAGGGCCAGGCTGGTTCTCCCTAGTTAGAGGTGGGCAGGAGTATTGTCTCCTCTTTACTGGTTATGCCTGGAACAAGGCTAGCCCCAGGGGTTGCTCATCTGAAATAAGTTCAGCCTGTTCCCCTTTCCTCCTACTTATATCATTTCTGGCTTCTTTTCACTGGCCTGAAACTGTTGCAACCTGAGAAGGGGATAATCATGGAGAAAATTGTATAGTATCTTCCTAAGTAGTTTTCATTTTTTTTAAATTTATCTATTAATTGAGGCAGAGTCTCACTTTGTCGCCCTTGGTAGAGTGCTATAGTGTCATAGCTCACAACAACCTCATAGCTCACAACATCAAACTCTTGGGCTCAAGTGATTCTCTTGCCCTCCCCCCTCCACCCCCTACAAGTAGCGAGACTACTACAGGTGTCCACCATGACGCCCAGCTATTTTTTAGCAGTGGGGTCTCGCTCTTGCTCAACCTGGTCTCAAAAGCGTGAGCTCAAGCAATCCACCTGCCTCAGCCTCCCAGAGTGCTAGGATTATATGCATAAGCCACTGCACCTGGCTCTGAGTATTTTTTAGAATTAGAAGGGGCTGCTCTTTAAAGTACTGGCATCAAGCTTACTGTTTGGGATGCAAAATAAAGTTTGGAGATAGCCGGGCATTGTGGCACGCACCTGTAGTCCTAGCTACTCAGGAGGCTGAGGCAAGAGAATCTCCTAAGCCCGAGAGCTGGAGGTTTCTGTGAGCTGTGACGTTATGCGTTATGGCACTCTACCAAGGGCAACGGAATAAGACTCTGTCTCTAAAGAAAAAAAAATAATAATAAAATAGGCAGCGCCTGTAGCTCAGTGAGTAAGGCGCCGGCCTCATATACTGAGGGTGGCAGGTTTGAAACCCGGCCCCAGCCAAACTGCATCCAAAAAATAGCCAGGCGTTGTGGTGGGCGCCTGTAGTCCCAGCTACTCAGGAGGCTGAGGCAAGAGAATCGCTTAAGCCCAGGAGTTGGAGGTTGCTGTGAGCTGTGATGCCAGAGCACTCTACCCAGGGCAACACCTTGAGGCTCTGCCTCAAAAAAAAAAAAAAAAAAAAGCAAAACACTTCAAATCTTAAACATTGAAATAAATGTAAGGTATAAGCTATATGTATATTTAAGAGATTAATAAAAGTAAATAAAATTACTTACCCAATTATTCCAATTCAGAGTCCTGGCAGCACAAGGTGCAAGGTGTAAACCAGCCCTGGACAGTCCATTCCATTGCAGCCACACTTGCATACGCACACCTATGCTCACTCAGACTAGGACAATTGAGACATGCCAATTCGCTTAACATGTGTAGAGAGCGGGCTGTAAGGCAGCAGGGCCCCCACAGCCTGGAGAATATTCAGGGAATTAACCCTAACTACTTCTCCTCCATTCCCTGAAACAACCATATTCCTTTCTTCTTTCTCCCTCTGCCAGAAGTCACGTAGCCCTTCCTTTGTCTAGTTAACTATGCAGAGATCCTCGTGATCCTTCCCTTCTTACTTCTTGTCATATGTTAACGAAGTTGAGTAGAAACCATTAACAAGATGATTTGTCTTTATTAAAGTCATTTACATTTACAATTGTACTGTAAGACCAAAATCATTTCCCCATATTGTCTATGCTGTTTCCTCCTGGACTACCGTTAGTACTATAAAATAAAGCTGATTTTGTGCTTTGGTGCCTGCAGCAGCCATCAGCTCAGTCAGACCTCCCAAATCCCATCTTTCGTTGCTATGTCTTCTCTTATGCTGTATGTTTCTCAGGTCCCACTAATTCCACTCTGGTTTGCTCCCCTTCCCTGCTATGGTTTGCAACAAACATGCACATATTTGGGATGTGAAATGAAAGTGGTGTACCTAGAGAAAACCTATGTGCACATGAGGAAAGTGTTCAGTCTCCACACAGACAGTGCTCCTGGCTGGGAATTGTTTTTTTTTCCCCCTCATCTTTATAACAAAATGATGTTGAATAAAACGATGTTATTTGAGGACCTGCCATATTATGTAAATGTATGTATATATACACACATATGCATATATAATACATATATACTAAAATTATTTTATATATAATATATAAAATACAATGAGATTTATTACAAGAATTGGGCTCATGGTTGTGAAGACTGAGAAGCCTCACAAGCTGCCAACTGCAAGCTAGAGACCCAGGAAAGCCAGTGGTATAGTTTGAAGGCCTGAGAGCCAGAGAACCAATAGTGTAGATTCCAGTCTGAGCCTAAAGGCTTGAGAATGAGAGGTATCAAGGATAGCAGGTCAATATCCAAACTCAAGGCAAAGAGAGAATTTGACTTTTCTCTGCCCTTTTGGTTTCTTTCTTTCTTTCTTTTTTTTTTAGCTAGAGTCTCACTTTGTCAACCTAGGTAGAATGCAGTGGCATCATGGCCCACAGCAACCTCAGATCCTTGCAAGTGAACTCCTGAGGTTGAGCCATCTATCTGCTTTGGCCTCCTAGAGTGCTAGGATTATAGGGGTGAGCCACCATCCCCTGTTTCCTTTATATTGAAAGAAAACACAGAATTGTACCCACCTACACTAAGGAGGGACCTTGGCTTTACTCAGTACACTAGTTCAAATGTTGATCTCTCATAAACATATCCAGAAATAGTGTCTAACCAGACATCTGAGCATACTGTGCTCAGTCAAGTTGTCACATAAAATTAACCATCATATTATCTATTCTATCACAATTACTGAATGCACAGCAGGTTGTCTGTTAAAGTAAACTAATCAAGCAAAAAATTAATTACTCTGGGGCGGCACCAGTAGCTCAAAGGAGTAGGGTGCCAGTCCCATATGCTGGAGGTGGTGGGTTCAAATCCAGCCCTGGCCAAAAACTGCAAAAATAAATAAATACATAAATAAAACTAAAAGTGTTTCCACATTAAAAAAAATTAATTACTCCAATCAAATTAAAAATCTCTGATAAGTGCACTGAGAGCAATTAAATTCAGCCCAGTCTAAAATTATGTTACCTCTTTTGTCAAATATTGAATCCATTACTATGAATATTCTTTGGGTCCAATTTATGAGTTTTTTTTTTTTAGACAGAGCCTCAAGCTGTCTCCCTGGGTAGAGTGCTGTGGCATCACAGCTCACAGCAACCTCCAATTCCTGGGCTCAAGCGAGTCTCCTGCCTCAGCCTCCCAAGTAGCTGGGACCACAGGCGCCCGCCACAACGCCCGGCTATTTTTTGGTTGCAGCCGTCATTGTTGTTTGGCGGGTCCGGGCTGGGGGTCCGGGCTGGGGATCCGAACCCGCCACCTTAGGTGTACTTGGCTGGTGCCTTAGCCGCTTGAGCCACAGGCGCCGAGCCAAAAACGAAACATTTTTAATCAAGTAGGTTTATTTTCATGGCTTTAATTTTTTCATGATTGAAAATCTAGACTCTCTCTCTCTTCAAAGGCTCTTTCACTGAATTTAGTGTTTCTTATTTCTGGGATACTGTATTTTTACACTTAAAACCTATTCTATTGACAGGTGTTGAATGCAGATAGGCTAACTGTGCTGCACTAGAATAGATTTTAAGTGTAAAAAAGAAGAAAATACTACGATTTACCTGCAGTGTGAGGATGGAGTGCCCTAGGCCAGCTTTCTTGGTGCCTCTAGTTGGTGGGAGGGAGCCTCTGGAACGTGGGATAAAATACCTTTTCCAGGTTTGGTCTTTTTCTGTGATAAGATACTCTTTGCTGGTGCCATATGGCTACCTGATCGTTACATGGGGACAAGTTTTCTCTGGCCAAGGAGAACAATGAGGCTTCCTGGACCAGGCCGCTGGCAGTGGTAGGATCCTTCTTGCCATTGCTACCTGGAAGTCCAGCACTCTGGCAGATGAAGGTAGGCTTAGGCCCATGGGATAACCCTGTCCCTGGAAGCTTCTTGTCACCAGAGCCCCTGATGAATCCTCGTTGCTTGTTTGGCCAGGCTGGCAGATGTTTTCACTGGGCTCTCACCCCATCCAGAACAACAAGCCCAGCTGGGATGCCTTCTTTTGCCAGGTTGAGAGTCAGGAAATACCAGGCCTGCGTAGCCTTCTTTTGAGGGTGAGGGAGCATAAGAAAACCTGTTCTTGCTCCAGTCCTGCTATTCCTAACCAGGTCTATATCTTTCTATTTTTCAGACTTATTCTTTGATGGTCTGTTGCTTTCAGAATTTATAGCTGTACTGAGCAGGGCAGAATGGGGAGAAATGATTCTATGCCATATTGTGTAAACTATAAATTCACCATAATGACTTTATGAATGAGGTAATTTTATGTCAATACAAAATTACATTAATTTTAGCATACAAGAATTTTTTAAAAATAAAAAACCCTTCTGAAGATAATAAGGATTTCTAATATAGACAAAGGAAACTATTTTCTTATTTTGGTGTCTCATTGGATTCTCAACACTGTGACTCTTCTAAGACTGAATCAATTAAAATTGATTGAAACTGTCAATGTGTAGACTATGGTGACTCTTGTGTGTACAGAAAACTCATCCTGTTGTGATACCAAATTAAATAGACAAAATGAACTTAGGTCCTACAGATTAGTCATCTAGACAGTTGTCTTAATTTTTCACACATTTAGTTCTATCTTAAATTCCTCCATTCATTCCTCACTCAGACCAAAATGCATACAGATTTTATTATATAGAATTCTTATCAAAGGAAAAAAATCTCCTGAGAAGTCTGTGAAAAGGAAGAAAATTCTTTTCTTTTTGTTTGTAAGCCAGAAGATACAATACTGTTTTTATTTTTTCTCATTAAGAACTTAGTCTTAACGACGTAACTTTTCCCTTGGATCACAGGCAGATGGCAGGTGTTATCAAAGCTTATGGGAGTCAACTGAATGCCAGAAGCATATGTAGAACTTTGTGACAAGAAAAGGTGCTAGCATGTTTTCTTTGTGCAACTTTCTCCCATGCTTTTATCATTTCACTATTTGAGGTTTTCCTATAATCATTGTTTCTCCACCTGTCATTATATTTATTGTGTTTGTATCGTGGGAATATGGGGGAGATGATGGGGAAGAAAATCTCACCCATGGCAAAGCCAATCACCAAGACCTATTGGATGGTACTTCTTCAACACTGTAGCATTTCTTTTTTATAAAAGCAAAATTGAAACCAATTTATAATACGTGTGATGCCTAAAACAATTTTCTGGCAAATAATTATGATATCAAATGAAACACAATGGGCAGAAGTGGCGTGAAGCACATGCCAATATTAAACGTGTATGAAGTACAGTGAGTGCATGTAATTCTAAGTGACTTTTACGTAGCACATGGTTGATACTTTTTTTCTGATGGTTGAAAATTTAGGAATAATACCCACCATGATTATAGTCTGGGAAGGACCTGTAAATATTTGTACCACACAAAGGTTTCATATATGTAATTCTTTTTATTTATTTTTATTTTTGCATACAGATGTGGTTATTAGGTTTCCACTTTTTGCCTTCACAGAATTAAAAAGGCTTAAAATTTAACAACAATAACAATGTGTAGGATAAGGACTAGAAACAAAAAACCTTGCAAAGAATGAGTGAAGATAACTACATTCAGAAAAGAAATCAGATGATAGCTGCAATGAAGTATTCAGCAATAATAATAATAATGCAAAGACAGTAACATTCATATTAATTGATGACTCCACACTGAACTTCAGAGTCAAAGCATTCCATAGTAGACACACTCTTGTTTGATGTATGTAATTCTTTAAAATATGTATGAGCTTATTTTCAAAGAAATCTCAGATTATTCAAATTGAAAGAAAATAAACTAATTATGAATATTATGTAGATAGGTCAACTTGTGGTCCTGTGAAAAATAATAGTATTTCAATTGCTTGCACCTTAGTTTGGAAAGAATAAACTGGCCTATCTAAGCCTTTAAAAAATGAGGTAGAGTACTAATCATTCATATCTTCACAAGCACTTTGTTTCTCTTCATTGTCACAATTCTTCCAGAATATAAGCAGACTTTGTTTTTATAGTTCTACTTATTGTAAATTAATAGAAGACGTGATAAGGACCTTCGTGGATTTAGAGCATAGTGAATCCTGGAGGCTCTCCCAGCCAACTGAAGATAGAGCTTGGGGAATTTACAGACTTTACCAGAGGATTATTTATTAACATTTCTTGGGAGCTTCTATGCTTTATTGTTGGTCTCAGAGCCTGTTAGCATATTCCCAGAGATATCTGAGACCCAAACTGTATGTTCAGGAAAGTGCCAGGCCCAGCATGTGCTATCCTGGGGAGGATGAGAGTGATAAATGGAGACTGGTTTGCGCTGACCCATGACACTGCATGCAGGAACATTAAAAAACACCAAGATGGATGGAATGCACTTGACTTAGAAGAAGCCTGCATGCAGACTGCTAGAGACTCAAAAATATAAAATTGGGTTTGACTGGTTCAATGGTGTTTCCCAAGGTCTGATGTAACCCTTATTTAGATGTTGTAGTTCATAACCATGTATACCTGGGTGAAGATTGGGATGTTAATGTTTAAATCTTTCTAAATCTTCACTGTCTGCTCTGATCTGAATTCCTTCAGATAACTATGAGTTATTCAATTTAAAAGTAGGGTCCTTATCTGCTCTGTCTCTTGGACAGTGCTTTCCAATGACAATGCAGTGGTGCTGCAGTAAGTCATACTTCATGTCTTAGTTTGTTTCATGCTGCTCTAACACAATACCTGAGGCTAGGTATTTATAACACATACAAATTTATTACTCACAGTTTTGGAGCATGAGAAGTCCAAGACCAGGGCACTAGCAGGTTTGTTGTTCAATGAGCACACCTCTCTGATTTCAGGGTGGTGCCTTGATGCCACATCTTCCTGAGGCAAGGAACACCACTATGTCCTCACATGGCAGAACAATTAGAAGGGCAAAAAGGGGTGACCTCCTGCTGTCAAGCCCCTTCATTAGGGAATTAATCCCATTCAGGAAGGTGGAACTTTTGTAACTCAATCACTTCCCAGAGGCTATATCTTCCAATACTCTTACATTGGGGATTAAATTTCAAAATGAATTAAGTTACAGTAGCCTTTTAATTTTTACACCCATTATGCCATGTATTCATAGGGAATGGATTGAAGCAGGGTCCTTTCATTCTTTCTCATTAAGTGACCTTCTCTGAGGAGAGCAGGTTGGCGCTTCAGTTGAACCCAGGTATCTTTCTCTCTGGCCTCTTTCTTTTTCTGATCATTTTGCTTCATGGGTTTTAGGAGGCTATCTCAGCTCTTAGAGTGCTTAATATGCTCTGTATGAACATTAGTCACCTTGTCAAGAATCTTGCCCTTAATGTGTTTGTTGCAACAATGCTAACAGCATGCTGGGTAACACTGCAGACTCTTCCAGTTTTGCTATGGTAACTAACATCTATGTGGCATGCCTTTGAACAGCACCCATTCCCTTGATGGCTACAATATCACCTTTCTTGTAGACTTGCAGGTATGTGACCAAATGAACAGCTCCATGTTTTCTAAAAGGCCCAGAGAACAGGTATTGGGTGCCTCTCCTCTTTCCCTTTGTGCCTGTCATTGTGTTGAATTACTGGAGGATGGTGTCACTGGCCAAACAGCTCAAAATGAACTTTTTGGAGGGGATAAAAACATTCAAATTATAACATTCCATGTTACTGAGAAAACAGCTAAGATTCAACTCCTTTATACTTATTTTAAGTTACTTGACAATAGATCCCACTTTGCTTGGTGCTGGGTCATAGTGAGATTGAGACCAAGTGACTGACAACCTTTTCAGCTAGCAATTAGCAGTATAATACTCAAAAGGCTAGAAAAGCAAAGTGAGACCAGACTTTAATTAAAAGATGATTAAAATTATTATATACTCCTGACATAATTAATACAAAACAGAGTTCTTATTTGTAATATATTTAAATAAAGAAGATTGTTCAAATATATGGCATGAAAATATGCCCAAATATTTTTAGTTTTAAAATAAAATACTATTTTATTTTAAATCATTAATTTACTCAGTTATTTAAGAAACTACTTAAGACAATTTAAATTTTACAACCTAACTACCTAAGTCTCAAAGCAATTGGAGGAAATAACTTAGTTTAAAGTGTAGTTTTTACTAATTTTCATTGTCAAAACTATATGAAAACAAATACTTAAAGACCTAAAAAGATGTAAGATGTACAGTCATGCACTGCACAAAGACATTTCCATCAATGATAGACTATGTGTACAACTATGGTCTCACAAACATAGTCTAATACAAGAGCACGGGGAAGGGAAGAGGGGGAGGATGATTGACAGAAGGAGGGAGGGCATGTGGGGGAGGGCTCGTCACCTAATGTGCAAACTGTAAGGGTGTATGACATGCCTCTTGGGTGAGGGGCTCTCTTTTACAGCTAGGACTTTACCCTAGAAGTGAGAACAATATAATATAAAATTTGTACCCTCAGATTAATTTGAAATTTAAAAAACCCAACTATGGTCTCATAAGATTATGTATTATAGTTTTACAATTCCTTTTCTATGTTTGGACACACAAATACTTACCCTGTATTTCAATTTCCTGCAGTATTCTGTAACACGCTGTATGGGGTTGGTAGCCTAAGAGCAATAGGCTATGCCATGTAGCCTAAGCGTTTAGTAGGCTATGCCTTTTAGATTTGGATACGTAGACTATGATGTTTGCATAGTGACAAAGTCACCCAACAATGCATTTCTCAAAACATATTAACATCTCTGTTGTGAAGCAGCACATGACCATATTTACTTAATTATCTCTTGAACATTTTAAGTGAATTACAACTTTTTCTCTCATATTTTGACTTTCAAATTGGACAGATTAGCTAAGACCCATACTAATCACATTTGACTAAAGTCCTGCCACACATTTACTCAAAATATCTAATTAGGTTCAGGAGAAAAACAAGATAATGTTCCCTGAAAATGCCACAAGTCTTAGCAGGGAGTAATACTTTAAGACAGTGACTTTAAGTGCTCGGATTAAACTTACACTTAATTTAGTAACTTCAATATGTCATGCAGTGATCTGTATCTTGTGGTGACAGCATAAATTCTTCATAATCTCAGGCAGAAATAGCAGATTTCATAGACTGAGAGTTATGACATATATTTCAGAGTATATTTCCTATCTTTTAAGTCCTTACTTATTTAATTATTAATTACATTTCAGGGTATCTTTTTTGCCAAATGCTTTCTGAGTCAATCAGAAGAATTCGGAGGAATCTCAAGAGTAAAATAACAACAGTTAATGCTTACTGACCACTTTGTCTATGCCCAGAGCAGTTCCAGTGCATCCACGGATGGACTCTTGGTTGCTGCTCTTTCTCTGTATACCACTGGGTGGCTGTCAGCATGCCAGGGTCTCCAAGAATGGACACTTAAATGTTGACTCTCCCTTGGAGCACATGAGGGGGCTCTTTAGAGGGCAATGAGTAGGAAGGAGTGGCAATGGAGATGGGGTGATGCTAATAGTTTTGTCTCAGCAGACATCCCACCTTCCTGCCCAGTCTCTTGCTGCTGGAGTTCCTTGTTCATTGGCTTTTAGAAGAGGTAACAATAAGTCAGCTCACATCCAGATATCGGTCTTGAGTTTCTACTAAAGCTGTGGATTTGTTCCTCTGGAAAATTTACTGCTTTTGTAGAAATTTCACATGGGAATGAGGCACCAGTGCCACCTTCTTTGTGAGGGGCCTCTTGGTCTCTGTGAATGATTCTCCTCCAGTCACCCTTAGCTTGGAAGTGGGAAGACCCACTATCATATCTTGATACATTGTGGAGTCATTGCTCTGACAATTTTCTTCTGTCCCAGTCTCTGGCTTATGTGGCTATAGAATTGTGTGTGTGTAAGTGTATGTGTATGTGTGTGTATGTGTATATTTGTATGTATAGTAGGCTTAGAGTATACATATTGTGAAGGGATAGTTCATGTCTGAGCTTCTCTTTAAAAGGGGAAGTGCTTGTGACACTTTGTCCCATCTATGAGCCCTAGTCATCAATTCCCCAGTTCCATGGCAATAGGAAAAGTCCTGCTCACTGTGTGCTAGGATATGAATGAACTATTAACTCATGAAAAGGAACAGATGAGAGAGATGACAAGTTAGGTGGGGTTAGATCACAATCAGGTCTTGAAAATAACCCCAGAGACTTATTTATCATATACTAATGGAAGAATAATATAGTCCTTTAAAATGAATTGCCATGACTTTAATGTTAAACTCTAAAATGTGAATATTTTCCTATTTTACGTGATGGTGATATTCAAAGAGAGTTATTTCCATCTTCTTCTGAAGTGGACCTGGCTTTCCAACACAATGCCAGATCTGAAGATGTCCCATGTCCTTCTACGCAGGATGGTGTCTTCAAATGCTGTAGGTATAGGAGTTCAGACACACCAATAGTTTATTGAAGAGCTGCCACTGACCTGAGAATTTGTCTCTCCCAAAGTTACTTCAGGCAAGTAGTTAGAAAATGTTGTATTTCGGAGAATATGAAATTGGTGCTGGACATGATGAATCACTGTGCATTCTCAGGGGCACAATACACACTGAGATATTTGCGAATTAGTTTGATCTTACCAGAAAGCAGAATCAAATTAGAGGACCTCATGTGTGTGTGTGTTTTTTTTAAATCACATAGTCCATGCAATTAAAAAAAGTGACTTTCTAATGTCAACTAAAATTAGAACGGTTGCTGTGAACTTCCTCATTTCCAAATCATATTTTCCAGGTAGCTGGAAGGGAAGGATCAGCGGCTTTATGCATGAGGGAATTTAGATTTCAAATATAAAGAGTCTGCTCCTTTATAGCAGATAATGTCTTTAAGGGTGGTTACACAAGCAGATAATGTCTTTAAGGATGGTTACACAATCAGGCTCTGCATTTGCAGCCCAGCCTGCAGTGCTGGGACATGAAGCCATGGCAGAATCTCATTTATAGTCTGAGAAAACCTTGCTTTGCCTATTGGACTCATGTCATTATGAAATCATGTCTCAGTAACTCTGCCAGATATATTTTTTATTCTGGTTTGTCTATAATTCTTGTGAGTGGGAAACTATGAAATTCCCACTTTAGTTCTTGTTAAGTGTCTAATTTCATGAATTAAAAGAAATCAGAGGTAAAAGAACCTGAAATATTAAAGGATGATGAAAATGACAATCTAATCGCAGTTTAATGTCTTCCTTGGAACCAAGGGACAACCAAAATATACTTTTGCTTAGGAAAATAGCATGTCAAGCATATACATCATTAGTAGTCATCTTTAAACCTCATCAAATTATTATGAAAATACGAATATTAAAATTGACACCTAAGTGCTTTCTGCATCTGCAAGTGTCTTCTTGCATCTTCCTTAGTCTTCTCCAAAATGAAGGGAGCATCTGATGGGCATGTGGCAACTTGTCAGGGGACAGCTCGAGCCTTTGTACTGAAAGGAGTAGGCCTTTCTAGCTCATGCTGCAGCCTGGGCTCTCTTCCCTGTCCTCTTACCACGTGGAACAAATGTTATGTTCTATATGTGACGTTTTCTAGATTCGAATAGGCCAATATCTTTACCCTTTTTTATCTCATCACAAACTTGAAGTTATAGTTAAACTTCCATGGCACCCTTAAATTATGTTGATTAAAAAAAGAGTAAAAAAAAAAAAGAACATACTTACTGTGCTTTGAACATTTTTTGAAAATAATTTAATTAATGATCTTTAAAATTTTTCATGGCAAACGTAAGATCCTTTCATGGCACACTGGTTGAAAAATCAGTAGAGTAGTTGAATAGAGCTATTCTAGTACTCCTGTGTCTGGTTTAAGATGATTTCTTTCCATTGCTTTTGTTATTGGTTCTTAATCTTGTATAAGCTTGATTGCCTTATCTATAAATGTTCATATTTACAAATGTTTCTTTAGAAACACTTGATGAAAATCTAACACAATACTTTAAATTTGGTCTTAGCCATCAAAGAGAGCCAAGAAACTCTCAGTTTTTAATATGGAGTCAAGAAAATTTCTAATTAATACAGCCTAAGATTACATAAATTTTGTACCTGCTAGATGACATTGTTAACTAACATTAAGGGTGTCAACTGAAAGCCACGTGTCTGATGTCTTAGTTCATTCACTAACAAAATGTCTTAGACACATTTATTTATAAATTATATAAATTTATTGCTCACAGTTTTGCAGGCAGGGAAGGTCAAGATTAAGGCACCAGAAAATTCAGTGTCTGGTGAACTTTATCCTCATATGATGGAAGACAGAAAGAAGCAGCCATCATCCTCTTTTACAAGGGCATTAATCTCATCCATGATTGTAGAACCCACAGTCACCTTTCAAAAGGTCCCACCTCTTAGCACTAAAACATTGGGTATTAGGTTCCAACATACGAGTTTTGGGAGGACATCAATATTTAGGCCATACCATCTTACTAATCAATTTTCCTTCATTCTTTTTGTTCATAGTTGGGCATTAACATCAGGATTACTCATGTGTTATTTTTGTGGTTCTTTTGCTTTTCCATAACTTGACAATGTGTGCTTTTCTAAAAAATTTATTCTACTTTATGATTTCTTAATATTACTGACAATTCCTTTGAGATAAAACCTGTAAATTACCACTGTAATCTGAGATAAAGTCTTTCTGGAGATAGAAATTTGAACTCATTTTATATAGTCATGTATTCTCTAAACATTTTTCTCACTTGCTTGGATTTCGATTATTGTTTTATACTTTTTTGTCATAGCTTTCAATTTCAAAATAATTCTTTCTGGAGAAGACATATATTAGCTAGTTGTTTAGTGGTTCTTTGTTTTTTTAAATTCCTTTATATTATCCCCCCCCCCTTTTTTTATTATTGCAAGTGTAGCTAAAATGCCTCGCTGTGGCCTTTACAATTTCTGGAAATTTTTGATCTACAATCCTCTTTTCATGCATTTGTTATGATATTGTGTTTTTCTTTGAGCCTCCAAAAGTCTTTCTCTCTTAAATACACAAGGAATTCAGGTTTACTCTGAGAAGGAAGAAGGCACCATTGAATTATTTTTTAGCATGGGATGGGTGGAATCAAGGTGGTGCCCTGGAACATAAGTCTCACGAGAGGTTTCCATGTAGGAGGCATCGATGTATTGTGCTCGGCGATTAACTTACTAATGGGAAAACTCTGGTCTTTGTCTATGTGCATTTTTACTACACCTTCAGAATATTTATAGAAGGTTTACAGGAATATACAGGATTTTGTAATGCAGCTTTTAATTAGACACAGTGGCCAGCAATGAACAGATTTGATTTTAATGAGCACTTGACAAAATTATACTGAAAAATATATAAGAAGGAATCTAATCAATCTAATGACCATGGAAATGGAGCCAGGTGTCTGTAAAAGAACAGATCTGCATCCTTCTTATCATTCTTCTATCCCAAAATAGACTAGATTCAACATCTACCATTTGTTTATTGTTATGTTATCATTAAACAAACAAACAAACAAAAGCAGAAAATCAAAGGCTTCAGACCAAGCTTACTCAGAGACACTTTTAATTGTGAGATGTTTTCTAAGGCAGTATAACATTTTCTTCTCAAGGGTTGATAGCTGTCTATACACGTATATATGTCACCAATTTCTATATTTCTAGATTTGGATATGGAAAGAAAGTTGCCAAATCCTGTTCCAGAAGGTACATTTCACTTTTTTCTCCACGGGTATTTTTCTCCATCTCTAGTTGATTGTCAATTAGAGATGATTAATATCAAGCACTGACTATTCAAGTGAGTCAATAGCCTTATTGACGGATACATAAATGATGTGTAACTTTTTAATTTAATGTGTAGGAACATTCTACTACTAAGGATGCCCAATGCAAATAAATAAAATATTTTGCTTCAGCATAATTTCAGTTTTTCTTGGATGGATGTCATCCAATTTCAATAGGTATTAAATGATAAAAAAGAATACTAAAAATTCATTTACTTATTCCTAATATTTTACAGTTTACAGTATAATTGGGAACAAATAGATAGGTGTAATAAAGTGTGATAAGTTATCTAATAGCTTGGCAAAACACAATAGCACCTAGCCATGCTTGGGCAGTTAGGAAAAGATTTCCTAACTAAGTGATACCGTCAAGGTAAAGATTTGATGGCTTTCATTAGGCGTGCATCGCTGCAGGGCTTACAATAGACATCATCAGATTTGCATTTTACAGTTCTCACTTGGTTGAAGGATAGAAAATAGATTGGGTGGGGGGAGGGAGAAGGGAGGGGGAATGGGAGGAGGGAGGGGGTTTGGAGGGATCACTTCTGAGGTTTATCTTATAGGGGTACAAGTGAATCTTTCTAAGAGTAGAATGTGAACATTTTAAAGCAATAACTGAGAAAATGACATGAAGGCTGTGTTGACCAGTTTGATGGAAGTATTTCAGAATG
>CAUYTI010101715.1:0-18878 GCA_963575145.1 Galago senegalensis | reverse complement strand
AGAGTAAGTGCTGCAAGAGTACGAGTGCAAAGGTCCTGAGGCAGAAAAAACCTGGGACATTCAAAGAACAGCAAGAGGACCATGGCACAACCATATTCAAAGAAATATCTCACTTATTATTGCTTTCCAATTTACCATAACGCTTAGTACACCAGGTATGAGTAAGTGCTGCAAGAGTACATGCAAAGGCCCTGAGGCAGAAACAATCTGGGGCATTCAAAGAACTGCAAGTAGATCATGGCACAACCATATTCAAAGAATAATATCACTTATTATTGACTTCCAATTTACCATAACGGTTAGTACACCAGATAAGAGTAAGTGCTGCAAGAGTACGTGCAAAGGCCCTGAGGCAAAAACTACCTGGGACATTCAAAGAACTGCAAGAAGACCATGGCACAACCATATTCAAAGAATACTCTCACTTATTATTGACTTCCCATTTACCATAATGCTTAGGACACCAGGTAAGAGTAAGTGCTGTAAGAGTACGTGTGCAAAGGCCCGGAGGCAAAAACCACCTGGGACATTCAAAGAACAGCAAGACTACAATGGCACAACCATATTCAAAGAATAATCTCACTTATTAATCTTATTCAAATTACCACAACTCTTAGGACACCAGGTAAGAGTAAGCACTGCAAGAGAACGTGTGCAAAGTCCCTGAGGCAGATACAACCTGGGACATTCAAAGAACAGCAAGAAGACCACGGCACAACCATATCCAAAGAATAATCTCACTTCTTAATCACACTCAATTTACCACAACTCTTAGGACACCAGGTTAGAGTAAGTGCTGCAGGAATAAGTGCAAAGACCCTGAGGCAGAAACTTCATACTACATTCAGAGAACAGCCAGCAGACCATGGCACAACCATATCAAAAGAATAAGGCCACTTATTATTAACTTTCAATTTACCGTAAGTCTTAGGACATCTACGTGCTACAAGAGTAAGTATAAGGCTCTGAGGCAGAAACAACATGAGACATGCAATAAAAGAAAGAAGACCATGGCAAAACCACATTCAAAGAATACGCTCACTTATAACTTAACTTACAGCTTAATATAACTCTTAGGACACCGGACGAGAGGAAGTGCTTCAAGAGTCAGTGCAGAGGCCCTGAGTTAGAAACAAACGTGGACCTTCAACAAAACCAAGAGGACCAGGGCACAACCATATTAAAAGAATAATCTCCCTTATTATAAACTTCCAAATTACCATAACTCTTAGGACAGCCAGTAAGAGTAAGTGCTGTAAGAGTAAGGGCAAAGGCCTTGAGGCAGAAAGAACTTGGGACATTCAAAGAACAGCAAGAAGACCATGGCACAAGCATATTCAAAGACTAATCTCAATAATTATTAATTCCAACCTCCCAGAAATCTTAAGACACCAGGTCAGATGAAGCGCTACAAAAGTAGGAGCCAAGACGCTGAGGCCGAATATCTGGGGGCCTTCAAAGTTCAACAGGAAGACCATGGCACAACCATATTCAAAGAATAATCTCGCTTGTGATTAACTTTCAATTTACCGGAACTCTTAACACACCAGGTAGGAATAAGTGCTGCACAGCCAAGACCACAGGAAGTAAAGCATGCAGACAGTCCTCAGAATGGGGGAAGACTTTTGCAGGTTATGTGTCTGACAGACGTTTAATAAGGAGAATCCATAGAGAACTCAAATGTCTTAGCAAGAAGAGAACAAGAGATCCCATCTCGGGGTGGCCAAGGGACTTGAAGAGAAATTTCTGGCAAGAAGATCGGCACATGGCCTACAGATATATGAAAAAATGCTCAGGATCCTTAATCATCAGAGCAGTGCAAACCAAAACGACTTTGAGATATCACCTAACTCCAGGAAGATCAGCCTTTATCACAAAAGTCCCAAAGCAACGAATTTGGCGTGGATGTGTAGAGTAGGGAACACTTCTACACTGCTGGTGGGAATGTAAACTAAAAGGTTCCTTTAGGAAGGACGTCTGGAGCACACTTAGAGAACTAAAAATAGACCTGCCATTTGATCCTACAATTCCTTAAATAGGTATATACCAGGAACACCAAAACTCACATTAATACAAAAGTATTTGTGTGAGAATGTTCATTGCACCCAAGTTCATCATGACCAGGGGATGGAAGAAGCCCAAAGCCCATGGATCCATGAAGGGATCAACAAACAGGGGTATGTGTACACGCTGGAATACTATGTAGCGATAAAGAAAGATGAGACTTTTTGTCCTTCATGTTTACACGGATGGAGCTGGAAAATGTTCTTCTTAGCAAAGTATCAGAAGAATGGAAGAAAAAGTATCTAATGTACATAGGACTATTAGGAAATTAATTTGTAGCATTCAAATCGAAATCTATAAACTAAGAAAAGCCTAGGAATGTGGGGAGTGGGGAGGGAGAGGGGGGAGGGCTAAGGGGTGGAGGGAGGGTGATTGGAGAGATCGCTTCCATGGTTTATCTCATAAGGGTACAAGTAAATCTTTCTAAGGGTAGAATATGAACGTCTTAACACAATAACTAAGAAAGTGACATGAAGGCAATGATAACCATTTAGATGTGAATATTCCAAATTGTATGGGAAAATACTGCACTGTACCACAGAACTGCATTAATATACATAGTTGTCATTTAATTAAAAAATAAAAGAAATCAAAAACCAAAGGAATGAGTGCGGCAAGTGTAAGTGCAAAGGCCCTCAGGCAGAAACAATCGGGGACATTCAAAGAACAGCATGAAGACCACGGCACAATCATATGAAAAGAATAATATCAATTCTGATCAACATACAACTTCTCATAACTCTTAAGACACCAGGTAAGAGTAAGTGCTACAAGAGTAAGTGCAATGGCCCTGAGGCAGAAACAAGTGGGGACATTGAAAGAACGGCAATAAGGCCATGGCGCAAGCACATTAAAGAATAATCTCACCTATTATTAACTTCCAATTTACCATAACTCTTGGACACCAGGTTAGACTAAGTGCTCAAAGAGTAGCTGCAAAGGCCCTGACGCAGAAACGACTTGGGACATTCAAAGAAAGCAAGAAGACCATGGCACAAACATATTACAAGAATAATCTCACTTAGTATTAACTTAAGGTTGACCATGACTCTTAGAACATCTAAGTGCTCCAAAAGTAACTGCAAAGGCTCTGCGGCAGAAACAACCTGGGACATTCAAAGAACAGCGACAAGAATATGGAACAACCATATTCAAAGAATAATCTCACTTAATATTAACATTCAATCTACCACAACTCTTAGGACACCAGGGAAGAGTAAGAGCTGCTAGAGTAGCTGCAAAGGCCCTAGGGCAGAAACAACTTGGGACATTCAAAGAACAGCAAGAAGACCATGGCACAACCATCTTCAAAGAATAATCTCACTTATTACTAAGGTCTCACTTACTATAACTCTTCGGACACCAGGTAAGAGTAAATTTTGCAAGAGTACGTGCAAAGGCCCTGAGGCAGAAACTACTTGAGACATTCAAGGAACAGCAAGAAGATCACGGCACAACCATATTCAAAGAATAATCTCACTTATTATTGACTTCCAATTTACCATAACGCTTAGGACACCAGGTAAGAGTAAGTGCTGCAAGAGTACGTGCAAAGGCCCTGAGGCAGAAACAACCTGGGACGTTCAAAGAACAGCAAGAAGACCATGGCACAACCATATTCAAAGAATAATCTCACTTATTAATCACATTCAATTTACCACAACTCTTAGGACACCAGGTAAGAGTAAGTGCTACAGGAATAAGTGCAAAGGCCCTGAGGCAGAAACTTCATAGGACATTCAGAGAACAGCCAGCAGACCATGGCCATATGCATGCACAATATGAAGAGTTCAATTATGCATGAACCATATCAAAAGAATAATGCCACTTATTATTAACTTTCAATTTACCATAAGTCTTAGGACATCTAAGTGCTACAAGAGTAAGTGCAAGGCTCTGAGGCAGAAACAACTTGAGACATGCAAAAAAAGCAAGAAGACCATGGCAAAACCACATTCAAAGAATATGCTCACTTATAAATTAACTTACAGCCAGCAGACCATGGCCATATGTGCATGCATATTGTGCATTTCCCTTGACCAGTATGAAGTGTCCATTTTTGTCTTTCATTATTTTTGTTGGTTTGAATCCCATTGTATCCGCATAGAAGATTGCAAACCTAAGCTTTTTTTCTGCTTTCCATTTCACTGGAATACTGTTGCCCATTCCTTCACCTTGAGTCTTGATTTATCTTTTTCTTTTCTTTTTTTTTTGCAGTTTTTGGCCAGGGTCAGGTTTGAATCCATCACCTCTGGCATATGAGGCTGGTGCCCTACTCCTCTGAGCCACAGGTGCCACCCAAGTCTTATTTTATCTTTTGAGCTAAGGTGAGTTTCTTGTAGGAACAGATATATGGCCTGAGTTTTTGTATCCAGTCAGCCAGCCTATGCCTCTTTAAAGGAGAGTCCAAACAATTTACATTAATTGAGAGAATTGATAAATTTGGCAGAGTTTGGGTCATCCTGTTTTTCTGAAGTCCAGAGCTTAATTTTATGCCTCTCACCACTGTGGAAGCTAGGTTTTGGTCTTTACTTTCTGGGTAGGTTTAAGTTGGTAGTATACCCTCCCATTGCTTGTTATGAAGAATGGGTCTGAGTACTTCCTGTAGAGCTGGTAGAGTCATGGCAAATTTCCTCAGCATGTGGATGTCAGTGAAGTATTTGATTTCTCTACCACAAATGAAACTCAGTTTAGCAGGGTATAGGATCCTGGGATATAAATTGTTTTGTTTAAGAAGGCTGAAGGTCAATGACCATCCTTTTATGGCTTGGAAAGTTTCAGCTGAAATATCTGCAGTCACCTTATATTTTTTCCCTTTGTAAGTAGTACTTTTCTTACACCTGGCTGCTGCAGAAGTTTCTCCTTCATATTAACACTGGAAAAGTTAATTACAATGTGTCTAGGAGATACTTTGTTTGGATTGAGTTGTGCTGAAGTTCTGAAACTACTATCTGAATTTCTGTGTCTCTTGCAATACTTGGGAAGTTCCCCACCATAATGTCTTGGAGCAGAGAATTCGTACCTTTGCGACTATCTTCTTCTCCTTTAGGTATCCCTATAATTTGGATGTTTGATTTCTTAGAATGATCCCATAACTCTCTCAGGGAATATTCTGTTCTTTTTCTCTTTTTCTCTATTTTTCTGCTTCTTGGAATGCTTTGGATAGTTCAAAAGTCTTGTCTTCTTTATCTGAGATTCTTTCTTCGCACTGCTCAACTCTATTTCTGAGAGCCTCTACTATATTTTGAAGCTTCTCAAATACCTTTTTCAATTACTTAAGCTCTGCTATATCTTTTCTCATTATGTCCATACCCTTGGTGACTTTGTCTTTGAATTCATTAATTTCTTGAGACAACTTCTGAACTATTTTTTGGTTCTCTGTTTCTATCTTTTCCTCCATTCCAATTATCTTATTTGCCATCCATATTCTAAATTTTCTTTCTGACATTTCAGCAATTTTCTGCAAATGGGATTCCCTGTTGTATTTTCTTTGACATACCCAGGAGCTGTTGATCTGCTCTGATTTTTCATGTTGCCAGAGTTCATTAGCTGATTCCTCCTCATGAGTATTTTCAGCTTCTTCCTATTTTTTAATATGTTAATTATACTTTTTTAGTTGAATTGATAAGTTGTCCCCAATGATTCCACTCCTCACCACTGCAGTACCACTGCTGTGCTGTTGTTTTTCTTCCACTTTTTTTATTTCTGCCATTTGGTTCAGCCTGGATGATGTGTACCTCATGCAGTCCTCTCAGTACGGAGCTCCTCTTGCTCAGTTTCCATCCACTTCAGTCCAATATCACTTCCTTTGGGTGAAAGCTACTTCTAGTCAGTCATCTTCCCACAACTGAGCCATTTTTCTTAAGGGTCATGCTCAGTCTTTACCATTCCAGTCACTTAGAATGTCCTATCCCCTCTTCCAAGCTAAGTCTTTTACTTTAAGGCCTTCTATCTATACTTCTTATCAAGGGTTTGTGGATTTAGGCTTCAGCAATATTGTATATTTGTTGTACAACCTAGGTCTTCATTGCCTGTCTACTAAGATACAAGTAACTATTAACAATCATGGGTGAAAAAAATTACTTTTAATGCTTATTATGTCCCAGGCACCATTCTATGTGCTTTATGCATTACATGTACTAACCAGTTTAATCCAAATAATTTTTTTAGGTAGTAAATAATTAAAAATTTAATTTGATATTTCTTGACATATTGACTTTTAAAATAGTGACTTTATAGATTGTCTATGAAATAAGAGAAGTATTAAATATTCTTCATTTGACATTACACATAAACCACACAAAAATGCGTTTCAATAAATAAAAGGCAGCATTTTAGAGGACCTAGGGAAATTAGTTTGACATAATAAAGATCAAAAATGCAAAGTAAACATTGCTACCTTCTCTCCAGTCTTCATCTTTAACAGGCTAATCTAATTTTTCTATCTTTAGACAAGGTCTCACTCTTGCTCAGGCTGTTGTCAAACTCCTGAGCTCAAGGGATTCTGCCACCTCTACCTCCCAAAGTGCTAGATTACAGGTGTGAGCCATCATGCCATAAACTTTGGGGAAATATGATTAACCTTTAGAATGTATGTGGCCTTATACAATTAGCCAAATACCATAGGAGAAAAAAAGACTCAGGTCACCTGAGGAAGAGGAATGTCTTTAGAATTAAGTTGTAATATCAACTCTTCCCTGGGTAATTTGAACTTGCTAGCCCCTACAATCAAGTGAGCCAAATCTCTTCCTCCATACACATCTTGTTGCTTTAGAGACCCTTAACTAATACTAATATGATCCAATGTTAGAAACAATTTTTCACTGCAAGTTAACAAAAAACCCAACCGACTCATTCAGTCACTTTGATCCTGGACACGCCTCTCCAACACCCTACTAAAGAAAGTCATTACCAAAGTTCCTTGATATACCACATTTTATTGTGCTTTGCTTTATTGCACTTCACAGCCATTAATTTTTTACAAATTTAAGGTTTATGACAATATAGTGTAAAGCAAGTGAATTTTTGCCAACAGCATGTGCTCACTTTGTGTCTCTACATCAACATATATTTAACAATAAAGTGTTTTTTAATTAAAGTATATAGTTTTTTTAGATATGATGCCATTGCATACTGAATAGACTACAGTAAGTGCAAACATAACTTTTATAGGCACTGGTAACCAAAAAAAAAATTGTGACTCACTTTATTCAACATTCACTTTGTTGTGATATTTGCTTCATTGCAATGGTCTAAATAGGAGCCCACAATATCTCCAAGGTATGCCTGTATTAGAGCTTCCATAAAAACATAAATTAATCCAAACTAGCAGTTAAGAATATAGAATAATCTGTGTTAGAAGACATGCAATTTTAAGCATTCCTGGTTCATAGCTAGAGCTAAGTAGGAGGAACACAATTACCCTGCACTATTCATCATGAAGACTACAGACTTAAAGAAAGCAGATAAACCTGGGTTTTAAAATCTATGGTGTGTGTAATCCTGAGCAAGTACCTTATCCTCTCTGAATGATGTATTCTTCATTTGTAAAATAAAAGATATCTTCCTCACAGAGTATTATGAAAATGAAATTGCAAAATAGGCCATGACAAATAGCAGCTTTTGAACACAAGTTTGAACTCACACCTATCTCTATAAACAGAATATTTTTAAATATTTATGAGACCTGCATAGTAGCCAAAAGCCACAAGTAGCTATTTTAATTTCAATTAATTAAAATTAAATTTAAAATTCAGTTTTTCATCACACAAGGAACTTTTCAAGTATATAGTCATGTGTGACAAGATGCTACTTTAGTGGTAAATTCATACATAAAATTCAACATTTCCTCAAAAAATAGGGAATTCACAATCCAATTCAAAAGTATACATGCTCTTAATTTCACACATCTCCTATCAAATCCAGGGCTGACTATGAAGCTAGTTAATATTAAAAGTAGAGTTCCCTCTGCTCTAGTAGAGATGGCAAGAGACAGAGAAAATACGTGACCTCCTCCTGGGTCAGGATCCATTCTATGTCACAATCAGGATGATATTCCCTTAGAAAATTCTACTATTCAGGCTGAATGTGGCCAATTTTCTATTTTCTAGCCATTGATTATTTTGTAATAGCATCTTATGAATAACATCAGCCTATCAGTGGTATATTCCTACATTGTTTGAGCAAAGGATTCTATTATATGCTGAGTGTAAGTACAGTTCCTTTCTGTTAGCTAGAAAATAAATTTGTTTTCTGCAGATGACTGATTTTTTCGGTATACAGAATAGAGATCTAATAAAAATTTGCTGAAAAAAATTCTCTTGCAGTTTTCTGAATTACCTTATGGTTTCCCTTGAATGTAGAACAAAGAAAAATCTATACTGCTGGTTAATAAGCAATGACATAAATAGATATAACCAGTTTGGATATCAATTTGGTATTCTATGTAGAAAGATGCATAGAAACTACAAATTAGAAATTTTATTTCTAGATATATATCCTAGAAAAAATTTTACAAGTGCACAAGAAGACAAGTAAGATACTTTTAACAGGGCAGTGCCTGTGGCTCAAAGGAGTAGGGCGCTGGCCCCATATGCCAGAAGTGGGAAGGTTCAAACCCAGCTCTGGCCAAAAACTGCAAAAAAAAAAAAAGATACTTTTAACAGAAGTATTGTATTTTTTGCATTAATCTAAAAAAAAAGTAAAGTCATAGGGGAGGAAGTCCCAGACAAGAAGACAATCACGAAGACAAATACAAAAAACTTCTCTTGGCCCCTACCTCCCTATCTGTACATATGCTGTCACTGCCCTCTTGCCTGTCATCTGTTGAGAAAGAACACGCTATATTAGAGGTACAATGCCAGCTCCCACTCTCTAAGAAGTGGGTTAAATGCACACTCAGATATCTTAGTCAGACAATTTGGCTTTCATCCCCCCAGAAATCTCAAAAAGAATCAATTCAGTGGCTGTTCCTCTCTGGCAAGAGCATCCTTGAAAAAGAACTGAAAACTCATACTGTGGGCAACTATGACAAGACACAAAAAATATGAATCAAAGGGTACAAATACTCTCCCTGTCATGTGTCTAGAGGAGATGACTGAGTCATTATTTTGCCATCTCTAGTGGACAGTCCAGTATTCTGCACCGTAAAATGAAAGAGCCATTGTTAACAGAGCCTTATTTGTCCTCCCTGGATTTGGGGTTAAAGGCAGGGGTAGGGTGGGGAGGAAGTTGCATGATGACTGAAAAAGGAATAGTGAAAAGATGAGTCCTACTAATACAGTGATAGCTAAAGTGGACACATGGGAATGGGTTCACAAACTCTGCATGTGTTACGATTGAAGGGATTTAAGAAGTTAACCAAACAGAAATCTAGAGCATAAGGACAAAGAACTCATAAAACTTGCAGGAAAATAATAGAAAAATTAGGCTCAGCACCCGTAGCACAGTGGTTACAGTGCCAGCCACATACACTGAGGTTGATGGGTTCAAACCCAGCCCAGGCCAGCTAAACAACGACAACTGCAACAAAAAATAACTGGGCATTGTGTTGGGCGCATGTAGTCTCAGATACTTGGGAGGCTGAGGCAAGAGACGTGCTTGAGCCCAAGAGTTTGAGGTTTCTTTGAGCTGTGATGCCATGGTACTCTACTGAGGGTGACATAGTGAGACTCTGTCTCAAAAAATAAAAGTGACCTGATTTGGAAATAAGGTCTTTGCAGATGTAAATGAGTCAAGGTTACACCTGAGTAGGGTGGGCTCTTCTCTAACAACTTGTGTCCTCATAAGAAGAGGAAATTGGGACATAGACACAGAGGGAAGGATACCATGTGAAGAAGGAGGCAGAGACTAGAGTGATGGGTCTACATGCCAAGGGATGCCAAGGTCTGCTAGTAACCATGAGAATCCAGGTGAGAGCATGGAAAAGATTGTCCCCAATAGCCTCCAGAAGAGGCCAGCCTTGCTGCCATTTTTATTTTAGACATCCAGCCTCTAGAACTATGGAAAATAAATTTATGTTGTTTTAAGCCATCCAGTGGGTAGTACTTAGTTGCAGCAACCCTAAGAGACCCATACAGTTATGGTGTGTGCCAGTGGGAGAGCAGTGCATGGCACCAGGGGGTCACCAAGCACAGGAGGGACAGCCAAGTTCTGCTGTTTCTCATAATCTCCTGAAGGCTCTGCCATCAGGTTGTTTCTTCCTTTTTCTTCTGTCCATATCTATTCCCAAGATAACCATAAGTCTGTGGCTTCAGGTGCATCTGGGCCACACCTCTGCCTCTCTGCCATTCTTTAAGTCCTTTCAATCCCATTCATGGCTTCAAGAGTGCTTCAGTGATATGTGGATCATTACAGAAATTTTGAGATATACAAGAATCAAGAAATGCAAAATCCAAATGTAGGGAAACACATGAAACCATCTGGCACTACTGATAAGCCCAGCAAGTTGAGACTTGCACACAGTTAAATCAGAAAGAACGCTGTCGACTGTGTTTCTTGGGATTGAAATGATGAACTATAACACAGCCTGTCTCAGAACTTTTGTAATGACCCATGTATAGCCAGACTTCATCTCTACCAATAGCTTGTGCATTCTTCCTACTGCATTACTCTGCTTGGGCTGCCATAACAAAACACTGCAGACAGGGTGGCTTAAACAAAACATTTATTTCCTTGGAGGTTGGAAGTCCAAGGTCAAGCTGCTAGCAGGGTTGGTTTCCCCTGAGGCCTCTCTCCTTGACTTGCAAATAGATGGCTGCCTTCTCATTGTGTCCTCAGGGACCCCAGGACCCCATCTGTGCACACACACCATTGGTGTCACTTTTCTTATAAGGAACCAGTCTTATTAGATTAGGGCCCCATCCCGATGGCCTCATTTCTCCTTAATTATCTCCTCAAAGGCCCTGTCTCGAGATAGTCACACTGGGGGTTGAGGCTTCAATGTGAATTTGTGCACAAATGTAGGGCACAATTCCGTATAACTTGTTTATTCCTTGTTATCTCTAGGTTCACAGTGGTCCTGGGGGCCACCAAGAGAGCAGTGCTCAAAATGCTCACTTCAAAAATGAGTAACATCCCCTGTGAGATCCTGAGTTCCTTGAGACAAAGACATGTTCATATCCTTCACAGCACCACATGAAGCCCATAGGCAGTTGGGATGAGGAGTGGAAAGGACTTGGGGTGGTCCCAGGAGAGTCCCTAGTGCAGTGTACCTCTCTCCAAGCAGGGGCACAGAGGCCTGGACAGCATGGCTAGGGAGTGGGCCCTACCTGGCTCCATGTGGTTTAGCCAACACTCGGCCACAGCAGAGGCACACTCACTCTGGGAAAATAGTGCCCTTCCAGAACAGGTTAGCTGCCCATTTACCCAGAACATACTTGTCACTAATGCAGTGGCTTGTGTGACTTTTTCTGTGTTTCCTTCAGGCAGGCAGGCAAGGCAGAGCTCAGGAGACGAAAAGAGCTATGAGGGTCCAAGACCTCTGTGCTCCCCACGTTCATATTTCTGGAGGCTGCTTGACATTAATCTTAGTGAAAATTAGTTTAAAGTGGAAGTTAGTACATTCGCAATATTGTACAAACATCACTCCTACCTAGTTCCAAATCATTCTCATCACTGCAAAATAAAACCCCATATTCCTTACCAATTGGTCCCTATTTCCCCTTCCTCCCAGCCCCTGGCAATTACTAATCTACTTTCTGTCTGTAGAGCAGTGATTTTTAACTGGTATGCTGTGACACATTAGTGTGCCACGAGAGGATCTTAGGTATGCCTCGAAAAATTTTTAAAGATTATTAGTTAAATTATTTTCAAAAGAAGTTCAAAGCAAAGTATTTTTTTTTTTGATCAACATATTTAAGTGTGCTATGGAAGTTTAGCTATAGGTTCAAGTGTGCCACGAGATAAAAAAAGGTTGCAAAACACTGCTCTCTAGATCTTCCTACTCTGGACATTTCATATCTACAGGGAATCACAGAACTTGTAGTCATATGTGTCTAGCTTCTTGCTTCATTCCTTTTTTGGTTGAATCATACAGAGTGTTCATCAAGTTTGTGTTATGAACTTTGTGTTATGCGTTATAAATGTTTTACATAGTAAATTGTACACGAACTTTATGGACACCTTGTACTATCTACTGTTTGGATCTACCACAGTTTGTTTATCCAGTTTTAACTGATGGGCATTTGGTCGGTTTCCACCTTTTGGTTACTGTGAATAGTGCAGCTATGAAAGTCTGAACATTGGTTTTCATTTCTCTTGGGGTGTATACCTAGGAGTGGAATTGCTGGATGCTGTAGTAATTCTGCTTAACTTTTTGAGGAACAAACCATGTGCTATATAGTCTGAATGTTTGTGTTCAAATTCATATGTTGAAATCCTAACCCCCAAGGTGATAGTATTAGGAGGTGGAGCCTTTGGGAGGTGATTAGATCATGAGGATGGAACCCTCAGGAGTGGGGTTAGTGCCCTTATAAAAGAGGCCCCAGAGAGAGCCCTTACCCCTTCCACCATGTGAGGACACAGTGAGACAGCATCTATGAACAAGGAAAAGGGTCCTTGCCAGATACTGAATCTCCTGGTGCCTTGATCTGGCTTCTAGGACTATAAGAAATAAATTTCCGTTGCTTATAAGCTACCCAGTTTATGGTATTTTGTTATAGCAGCTCAAAAGGAAAACATATTACTATTACTAAGGCAACATATTACTATTTTATTAATGAAGCCTAGAGCAGCCCAGTTTTACCCCAAATCAGGAAAAAAGGCTGTAGGTTTCATTGTCCTGGAGAACATGATTAAAAGGTTCATTTTTATAGAAAAGGAATTGGATGTGCAGAGAGGTGTGGGTGCTAAACTGAATGGGAAGATCTGGTGTCCCTCCCCCTCCTCCCAGCTCTGACTTGCTCAGTAGCATACTTCCTCAGTAGCCCCACCATGTACCTCATGGGCTCCATCAGGTCTGGGCTCCCAGTGGGCACACTGGCCTGGAAATGTACCATGTCAGGGGCTGATCTGAGGCCTTTCACCAACTGCTTGGAGTCTAGAGGTGAGATTTAGCTGCGGGATCAGGATACTCCTCCAGGTCGTTTCAGGGTGCCTTGCAACTGGAATGCCTGGGTCCCCCAGTCCCTTCAGTACTGTGGTACCAGTGTCCTGTCTCACACAAACCATCAACCAACAGTGATTGATCAACAGACAAGTATCAGCCATTGGCTATCCCACAGCAGTGGGTCAATTTCCATATGGTGGGAAATTCAGAGTTGAGATGGGCTGTGTCACCCTGTGTGGTAAAGGATTAGCCCAGTGAGACAGACAGGCTTGCTCATACCTTGCATATTAAAGATTTGGCCCTCAATCTGCTCCTGGGAGGTGACTGCTTAGCTCTTGCAATGTCTTGCCTTATAAAAATATCTTTGTTTTGCCTGGGGCTTGGGCCTGCCTCAGCCTCCACAGAATGCTAGGATTATAGGTATGCACCACCATGCCCTGCCTAGAGCTTTTCATACAGTTATATGGAAAAAATCCCCATGATTGGCCAGGTGCAGTGGCTCACACCTGTAATCCTAGCACTCTGGGAGGATTGCTAGCCAAGACTGGGTGGATTGCTTGAGCTTGAGTTTGAGACCAACCTGACCAACAGCAAGACACTGTCTCTACTAAAAATAGAAAAACTAGGCTGGGTGAGGTGGCTCATGCCTGTAATCTTAGCACTCTGGGAGCCTGAGGTGGGTGAATTGCTTGAGCTCAAGAGTTTGAGACCAGGCTGAGCCAGAGCAAGACGCTGTCTGTATTAAAAATAGAATAACTGAGGAAGGGGATCAATTGAGCCCAAGAGTTAGAGGTTGCTGTGAGCTATGATGCTATGGCACTCTACCCAGGGTGATAGTTTAAGACTCTGTCTGAAAGAAAAAAGAAAAAGAAAAACTAGTTGGGGAATGTGCCTGTAGTCCTAGCTAGCTACTTGGGAGGCTGAGGCAAGAGAATTTCTTGAGTCCAAGAGACTCAAGTTGCTGTGAGCTATTGTTACAGGAAGATGAGGCCCAATGGAGAGAAAGAGCACTCAAATACCATATTTAAGAAGAAAAAGGCTTTTATTCAGCTGGTGGACTGATATTTAGCTGGTGGAGTGAATGGCATAGATGAATTCAAAGTGGCAACACTCCCTGATTGGCTTGATCTTTCCCCTTTTATCTCTAGTCAAAAAGTTCCAACCCATGGGTACCTTTCTCATTGGTCAGTTTGAATCAAGTGGGAGAAGCTGTTCCAGCCCCCACAGAACTACAGGATTTCACAGAGGTGGAAATTTCCAAGTTCCAGGAAGTTAAGTCTACAAATTCTTAAGAACTGAGTCACCATGGAGAGGACCCAGCAGGTGTATCTTTGGGGTCTCCTTGAGAAGACCTCTGTCCTCCTAGACCTCACCTTTCCTGGGTATCTTCTCACTATGACACCCCAGCACTCTACCCAGGGTGACAGAGTAAGAAGACTTTATCTCTAAATAAATCAATATCCCCATGATTTAATGTGAGTTGATGCAAAGCAAGCTACAAATGAGTTAATAACCTTCTTTGCATAAAATAAAGGAAAAAAATGTGCAATGATCTATGAAAGTGGTTATTTCTGGGTGGCCACGATTCGGGAGCAGGGTAAACCAAGGCAGGGATTGTGGAAGGGCTTAAGATATGCCTATTTCAATTATTTTTTTTTTTGAGACAGAGCCTCAAGCTGTCCCCCTGGGTAGAGTGCTGTGACATCACAGCTCACAGCAACCTCCAACTCCTGGGCTCAAACGAGTCTCCTGCCTCAGCCTTCCAAGCAGCTGGGACCACAGGCACCCGCCACAACGCCTGGCTATTTTTTGGTTGCAGCCATCGTTGTTGTTTGGCAGGCCCGGGCTGGGGATTCGAACCTGCCACCTTAGGTGTATGTGGCTGGCGCCTTAGCCGCTTGAGCCACAGGCACCGAGCCATTTCAATTTTTAAAGTATATTGATCTATAAAGTATTCAATAAAACACATTTTATAATTAAATGAAGAATTTACAACTCGACTGATGAATTTCACTTTTTACTTTAAAGTCATATTTTCCATCTAAGTTAGGAATCCCTTCTATTTGAGAGCTTTAACGGCCTCTGCATTTCAACAGCAAGCTGTTGGAAGTCCAGGTGTTCTTCCAGTTGGAACTGTATTCCCATTTATCTTCTTAAATATGCCTATTCTAGTTCTCAAGAAATATGTAACCATACTACTTCAGTATCAAAAAATTCAAATCTTTATTTTGGGTCCTAAGATTCCCTTGTAGTCACTACTCTGGGCTTTCATGAAACAAAAAGAAATATGATGCTCAAATAATTAAAAAGTTGTTGAATGCAGGGGCAAACCAGAGATTATACTGCTGGCCCTCTCATTGCTCAATGATGTGAAAATCTGCCCTGCCATTCACCAGAAAGATCTAAAGAGTCAAGCAAGCAGCAGTCAGAAGGAAATAACATCCCTCCTCTTCCTCTTTGAGGTTTTCTTACTCATTAAGAAAAAAAAATTTTTTTTTTAAAGTCAGAGTCTTGCTTTGTTGCCCTGGATAGAGTGCCTTTCAAGTAGCTGGGACTAAAGGGGCCAGCCCCAACACCAGGCTAATTTTTATTTATTTTTATTTTTTGAGACACAGTCTCACTATGTTGCCCTTGGTAGGGTGCCTTTGCATCACAGCTTACGGTAACCTCAAACTTTTGGGCTTAAGCAATTCTCTTGCCTCAGCCTCCCAAGTAGCTGGGACTACAGGCACCTGCCACAATGCCCAGCTATTTTTTTTCTCCATTGTAGTTGTTGTTGTTTAGCAGGCCTGGGCTGGGTTTGAGCCCACCAACCCCGGGGTATGTGGCTAGCGCCCTAGCCACTGAGCTATGGGTGCTGAGCCAACCCTAGGCTATTTTTTTACACATAGGGTCTCACTCTTGCTAACTCTGGTCTAGAACTCCTGAGCTCAGGAGATCCATCTGCCTCTGCCTCATGGAAGTGCTAGGATTACATGTGTGAGCCACCACACCCTGTCCCTAAGAAATTTTGTTCTTAAAATTCATAGTCAATCAAAAACTTTGCTGTTTTGAAATCCTATCAGTAAGAAAGAAACATCCTATTGTTGTCTGAGGGGTTCCAAGTCTCTTGGACGCTGGAGTAGTCTAGCTGGGTTTATTACCCAGTGAGCTGCAGATAAAGAGTTTGGAGACAGAGACAACATTCTACATCTATCTTTTTTTATTTTTTATTTTTTTTGAGACAGAGTCTCAAGCTGTTGCCTTCGTGGAGTGCTTTAGCATCACTGTTCACAGCAACCTCAAGCTCTTGGGCTTAAGTGATTCTCTAGCCTTAGCCTCCCAAGTAGCTGGGACTATAGGTGCCTGCCACAATGCCTGGCTATTTTTGGTTACAGTTGTCATTGTTGTTTGGGGGGTGTGGGCTTGATTTGAACCTGCCAGCTCCTGTGTACGTGGCTGGCACCCTAGCTGCTTGAGCTACAAGGCTCTGAGCTGACCTTGTAGTTTCTAAGGAAACATCCAGACCAGATAACTCCATTACACACAACTCAGCTCTGAGCCGATCTAGGAAGATACAATAGCCAATTGTAATTTAAATTTTCCTTGAATTCCTCACCTTTTCTCCAACCCTATAAAAACCCTCTTGCCTTTGTTTGACAGGGTGGAGGGGTTGCAACTTCCCTTCTTGCAACAAACCGGAACTGGGGCTCCAGTTTCCTTCCTAGTATTCTCAGGCACATTCATTTAGGACAATAGGGGTGGCAGGGAGGAAGAGGAAGAATGCATCACTCCAGGTCTGCTCAGGTGAGCAGGCTGAAGATGGCTTTTACCTGATTTTCCATGAGGAAAACATCACCATCTTTGCTTTGAGTTCCCTGTGAGCCAAACCTTACTGGAGATCTCATCAATAGCAAAAATGCAACTTTCTCCTACTGAGAGAGGTTACCTGAGAAGGGTGAGGTCTAGGAGAACAGGTCTTCTCAAGGAGACCACAAGGATATACCTGCAGGGTCCTCTCCATGGTGACTCAGCTCTTGGGAATTTGTAAACTTAACTTCCTGGAACTTGGAAATTTCCAAGTTCTGTGAAATCCTGTAGTTCTATAGGGGCTGGAATAGCATCTCCCGCTTGATTCAAATTAGCCAGTGGGAAGGGTACCTGTGGGGTGGGACTTTTTGACTATCGATAAAAAGGGAAAGAGCAAGCCAGTTGGGGACGTGGCCATTCGTAATTCTTCTATATGCCATAAGCTCCCAGTCAGTAAACAAAGCCCTTCCTCTTAAAAAACATGGTGTTTGGGTGCTCTTTCTCTCCATTGGGCCTCATCTTCTTGCAACACTACCATGGGGTTTTAATCATGACAAAGCCACAAACCTCTCCTGCAACTTTGTCCTTTTTATAAACTTCCTCTATTGAGGTCTCAGTTGACAGAGTTCAGGCTCAGAGGACTCAACTCAATCCCTCAAAGCCCTTTCTCTAGAAGAGGGCAGATCCGAAGTTTGACCGTGCCCAGACTTTTTCAGTTTATCATAATCACAATGGGCTGCTGACATTTTTATGGACTCAAATTATACAACACTGCAACTGTAGCAATCAAGCACCTCCACCACCTCAGGAGAAAGGACTGGCCCTTTTGAAAGGCAGTGGCTGAGGAGTTGTCCTTGTCACCCTAGTGGAGTGCCAGCAGCCCTCCAAGCTGAACACACCGGCCACTGTGGCTTTCCCTCTATTAGCAGGCAGGGTGGGGAGAACCGGTCTTTTGCTGACAGAAGCTCGTGACTCCCTGTACGCCCTCTGTGTGGACATATGCCATAGCAGGGCACACGTACCCTTTCAGAGGTGCCTGCTTCTAGATGTCTCTGTGGGTGGCACGGCCCCCGGAGGTGCCAGGGCTGTGCAAAGACAAGAGGGATGGAAAGTAATAAAGAAAATCCACCTAATGAGCCATCAGAAAGCACCCACAACAGAGATTTGTCCTGTCCAGGCATGTTGTGGCCGCTTTCCGACACCCTCTTCAAAATGGACAGCTAAAGGGCCTGGGAGGTGGGGAGGGAGGAGCCAAGCTGGGAGGGGACCACCTGCAGAACTTTCTCCCCAGGCACTCTGGATCCTAGCAAGCCAGTACATCCCAGGGCCGGCTGTGTAGTCCAGCTTCCCAGTGCTGGCCCTGGCATGGTCCCCAGGCTCACTGGGCTTGGGAATATTGCAGGAAAATGAGGCCACCGGAGAGAAATATTCACCCTAATGCCGGTGTTTGAAAGAGGAAGGGTCTTTATTCCAGCCAGCGGAGCTTGGGTGGACTAGTGTCCAAGATGGCCAAGCTCCTGGATCAGCTCTGTTCCTGTCCTTCTATAGGACTCACAAGTAGGCAAAGGAATTATTATATTGTTCTCTCATCGGAGAGGTCAAAGCACATGCAGGGCTTACAGAAGTGGAAGCAAGGGTTACTTTCAAGGTTCCAAGAGGTTAAGTTACAAATTCTTAGGAGCTGGCTCGGCGCCTGTGGCTCAAGCGGCTAAGGCGCCAGCCACATACACCTAAGGTGGCTGGTTCGAATCCCCAGCCCGGGCCCGCCAAACAACAATGACGGCTGCAACCAAAAAAGGGCCAGGCGTTGTGGCGGGCGCCTGTGGTCCCAGCTACTTGGGAGGCTGAGGCAGGAGACTCGCTTGAGCCCAGGTGTTGGAGGTTGCTGTGAGCGTGATGCCATGGCACTCTACCCAGGGGGATAGCTTGAGGCTCCGTCTCTAAAAAAAAGAACAAAAACAAATTCTTAGGAGCTGAG
>CAUYTI010101713.1:0-12613 GCA_963575145.1 Galago senegalensis | reverse complement strand
GGCATTACAGCTCACAGCAACCTCCAACTCCTGGGCTCAAGCGAGTCTCCTGCCTCCGCCTCCCAAGTAGCTGGGACCACAGGTGCCCGCCACAATGCCCAGCTATTTTTTGGTTGCAGCCATCATTGTTGTTTGGCGGGTCTGGGCTGGGGATTCGAACCCGCCACCTTAGGTGTACGTGGCTGGCGCCTTAGCCGGTTGAGCTATAGGCGCCGAGCCACCACCTAGGTTTGTATAAATACACTATATATTGTTTGTACAATGATGAAATCAGCTAATGACGCATTTCTCAGAACACAGCCCAGCATTAAATGATGCATGACTGTATCTACAAATAATCAGTAAGGTAGAGAAAATATTCTTTCAAATCCAGAGATGAACTGAACTCTTAAGGAAATAAATGACCAGGACAAAAAACAAATGATGGCATTGTGGCCGCTACTGACCAAAGATGTTGAGAGTGGTCAGTCTTGGTAACAGTTCTTTTAACACCCAGGCACAGCAAATGAAAAACCTTAAGCCTGTGCAGAGTGGGAGGTTAGAACTGAGGATCCCATAATGAATCCATGCTCTTTTCAACTTGGGAAGTTGTTAGTAAAGCGTTAACACAGGCCAGAGAATGACCTTGGTTTCACACAGAACAGTTTCCTCGGAAACAGGAGAGTTAATATAGATGAGTAATCTGTGTGCTGCCTTTGTTGCGTGGGACTGCACACAACTGTTGGGTTGAATAGTATAGCATAAAAGATTTCTGGGAAAAAGGGCCCATGGCTTTTATGTATGAAAGTGACCTATGGACACCCAATGTTCTCAAGGGTGACAGTCATATGCACCAGAGGCTATTTACTTAAGTAGCTGCTGGGCCTCTCCATGAGATGAAGATGCTAAAGATGATGAAAGCCTTTTCTGTCCTGGAATCTGATGACCAAATTGATCAGAATGCAGCTGTGCTACTGCAAAGGTAAATGGAAAAAAGAGATCTATTGTCAGGCAAGTTTGGAGTTTGAATTTATCCTACCTACAGGGTCTAGGAACACCCAAGCTGAGAAATTAACTTAAAATTAGCTCTAAGTTTGTGATTGTTCTAAAATACCTGGCAGAAGAACCATAAAACCACTCTTGAAGGAAATACTCTCTATCCTGGCTGCCAAGATTCAAGAGACAAAAACTCTGTTAAAGGTAAGTTCACGGTCTGTTAGTATAAAATGCATAAGGAAACAATCAGTCCATTAGGAGTGAGAATCTGAAGATACAAACAACAACAGGACAATACCTCAAGGAACTTTGGATACTAGAAATAAACCTATTAAATAAGTATGCTTAAAATAATAAAAACTGGCTTGGCGCCTGTGGCTCAAGCAGCTAAGGCACCAGCCACATACAACTAAGGTTGTATAAAGAAGGAACTAAAAACATTAGAAAAGATACCGCAAGAAAAATAAAAATAAAAAAGTTATTGAAATTAAAAATTAAGTGGATGTGGCTCGGTGTCCATAGCACAGTGGGTACAGCATCAGTCACATACACCAAGGCTGGCGGGTTCAAACCCAGCCCAGGCCAGCTAAACAACAATAACAACCACAACAAAAATATAGCTGGGCTTTGTGGCAGGTGCCTGTAGTACAGCTACTTGGGAGGCTAAGGCAAGAGAGTCACTTAAGCCCAAGAGTTTAAGGTTGCTGTGAGCTGTGATGCCCTGGCATTCTACCCAGGGTGACCGCTTGAGACTCTGTCTCAAAAAACCCCCAAAACATTACGTGGATGGAATAAACAAACAAATACGATTACATACCACTGAGGAGAAAAATAATGAACTAGAAAATAGAGCTGAACAAATTACTTAAAATTCAACACAGAGAAACAAAAAGATGAAAATATGAAAGTGAGGTTAAGCAACAGGGAACAGAATAAATCTGTCTAATAGGAGTAGCTGGAGAAAACCCCAGAAATAATGAAGGAGAGGACAGATTCTGTAGAATTTCCCCAGAATTAATGGAAGACACAAAATACAAATTCTAGCACAGTAAATAAATCTAAATCTACACTTAAATCACACCAATGAAGTTTGGACACCACCAAAGAACAGGATAAAAATATTAAAACCAATTATAGTGAAGATATTACCTAAAAAAATAATAATTAAACTAATAGCAGACTTTTCAACATAATAGGAGAAAAAAGTGAACATATTTTCTGACTAAACTATATTTAAGAAGGAAATAAAAAGAGGGTTACTTACTATTAACAATTCTTTACTAAGAGAACTATTAAAAACACACACACACAACAAGAAAAGAAATGGAATTTCAGGAAAAAGGAAACCCAATCCAGAAATAAGAAGATAAAATAAAAGCAGCAATGGTGAGAATTGCTAAATATATCGGTAAATCTAAATAGGAAATTATTATATAAAGTAGCAATCATAATAGTGACAGCCACCATGACAACTACTTTTAGAGATGTAGAAATGAAGTAAAATGCAGAGGATAATATACATGTAAGGCAGGAGAAGGTGTTAAATTATTCTTTTTTTTTTTTGAGACAGAGCCTCCAGCTGTCCCCCTGGGTAGAGTGCTGTGGCATTACAGCTCACAGCAACCTCCAACTCCTGGGCCCAGGCATGTCTCCTGCCTCCGCCTCCCAAGTAGCTGGGACCACAGGCGCCCGCCACAACGCCTGGCTATTTTTTGGTTGCAGCTGTCATTGTTGTTTGGCGGGTCCGGGCTAGGGATTTGAACCCGCCACCTGAGGTGTACGTGGCTGGCGCCTTAGCCAGTTGATCTATAGGCGCCGAGCCAATGTTTACATTTGTTAGGTAAATTCCAGTTATAGTTGTGTCCTGCACACAGGAGTGTGCCATATGCCCTTACATTGTGTCCATTAGGTAGGAGCACACCAATCCTCTTCCCTCCTGCCCCCTCCCCTGAGCTTGAATTAAACTGGTTTTTCTTTGTGTGGGCATGCATTAGTTTGTCTACTGGCTTCAGATTGGCATTGAGTTCATTGGATATTTGCTTTTCCATTCTTGTGATACTTTATTAAAGAGAGTATTCTCCAACTCCATCCAGGTTAATACAAAAGATGTAAAGTCTCCATCTTTTTTATGGCTGAATAGTATTTCATGGTATATGCCACAGTTTATTAATCCATTCATGGGTTAATGGGCACTTGGGTTGTTTCCACATCTTGGAGATTGTAAATTGAGCTGTGATAATCTAATGCAAATGTTATGATAAAATAATTTTTTCTCTTCTGGGTAAAGACTTCCTTATCTTAACGTAAAATGTTCCAAGCCTTTACGCAAAGCTTTATTCCTTTAACCAACTGCACATCAAAGAATCTTTAAACCCACCTGTAACCTGTACCCCTAAGATGTCCTGCCTTTTTGAACCACACCCATGTACACCCTCCATGTGTTGGTATATGATTTTACGGGTAATTCCTAGCTCTCTAAAATGTATAAAACCACGCTCAGTGCCTGTGGTGGCCACCCTGAGCTGGCAGGTTTGAATCCAGCCTGGGCCTGCCAAAACAACAATGACGGCTGTAACCGAGAAACAGCCGGGCCTTGTGGCAGGTGCCTGTAGTCCCAGCTACTTAGGAGACGGAGGCAGGAGAATCACTTGTGCCCAGGAGTTGGAGGTTGCTGTGAGCTGTGATGCCACAGCACTCTAGCCAGAGCGACAGCTTGAGGCTCTGTCTCAAAAAAGAAAAAAAGTATAAAACCAAACTGGAACCCAACCACAGTTAAATGATGGCTCAAGTCATGGCTCTTCTTATTTTACAGAGTTTGAGTTCTTTTTGACAGGCAGCTATGAGGATTAAATGGGTGTCCATTTGTTATGAATATTCCATTTGCTATGAACAGTGACTGGCGTATAGTGGGCACTATCTGAGTATGTTAAATGAAAGCAAAATGACTTTTATAGTCAGAAATTGCAAGATGATTTCATTAATTTTAAAATTACCCAATTCTTTGTATGGGGAAATGAGAAAATAAAACAGGTTCAGTGCCTATAACTCAGCAGCGAGGGCATCGGCCACATACACTGGAGCTGGTGGGTTTGAACCCAGCTTGGGCCTGCCAAACAACAATGACAACTACAACAACAAAAATGGCTGGGTGTTGTGGAGGGCACCTGTAGTCCCAGTTACTTGGGAGACTGAGGCAAGAGAATCGCTTAAACCCAAGAGTTTGAGGTTTCTGTGAGCTGTGATGCCATGGCACTCTACTGAGGGCCACGAAGTGACTCCGTCTCTAAAAAAACAAAACACTTTGCTGAATGCTCAAGCAGGTGAAGGAGGACATGAGAAGTGAGTGGGTAGTACTCCAGAGACAGTGCCTCTGGTGGGGAAGTAGGGGGCCAGAGTTCACTGATGGGTTATCCAGGAGCGCTGGCTGACCTTGCCACCTCTGCAGGTACCCTCTGACAACTGCGAGTAAACGACTGAGGCCAGGATTCCAATCAATGGAAGTTTATTGAGCCGAAGTTTGAGGACATACCTGGGAAAAGTACAAACCACAGAAGCATCTGCGGCCTGTGCTCTCCAAGGAGGGTTTTGGGAGCTCAGCTGTATGGGGAGAGAGAGTACAGAAAGAGAAGGGAGGACGGGTGGGCAGTGAGGCAAATGGTCACATTCCTGTGAGACTTTAATGACCAGGAAGTCTACCTCTTACATAAGGTGAATGTCTGATGAGAAAAGGGAAGGGGCGTAAGGGAAGAATCAATGCGGCAGGTGTCCCTGAGTAGGAGGAAGAATGACTGATCTTGTCTCTGTTCTGCTCCTGGGAAGATAAACTTATAATCCACATGATTAGTGTGCACTTGAACAGACTTTAGGAGCTAGACGGGGCTTGCAGACCTAAAGTTATAATTTCCATGTCTTTGTTTATGAGAGGCCGCAAGGAATTCCTCATGAATCACCTGTGGGCGTCCTCAGCGATGCCCCAGGCCTTTTTCCTTTCCCGGAGGATTTGGTGCTGCATGTTAGTAACAGCCATTCATCCAGAAAAGTCTCCAGGCTTGACTTTTCCTTTGCATAAGGAATGGGAGGGGAGGGCTGGGATTTTTATTTTTCTTTATACCTCTATGACATTTTCTCCCAGGAGGTATGCGCTGAGCCATGACATCTAAGCCATGACTGAAGATCCTGACATTTTTGGTTTGCTACCTGTCCTTACTGAAAAGGCAGGCCCCCTTTTGGCTTTCGGGGATACTAAAAAAGAGTTTGAGGATCCCCCCTCAGGACTACCACTATGGACCCTTAGGAGCTCAGGACCCCCAAGCAAGGAACAGCTATTTGAGAGCAAATTATACTCCTGGGTATTGGGGTTCAGCCCCACAGACCAACCTGAAACTCAGTATCTTTCAGAGCCAAGAGGACTTGGCAAGTTAGACCCATTTCTTTTCAGTTCCCTGGTGGGGAGAACTTTGAGATCCATCCAACCCCTGCTGTCTTCTTGGGTCCCTCATTTACCTCCTCAGCATTTCCAGCCCTGTGCCTTCCTTGACAGAAGTGGCAGCCTCTTGAGCCAGCAAGAATGAAGACTGGGAGATAGGGAGGCAAGATTTAGACATTTTGGTATAAAAGGTCTCTCAAAATGGGGGGTGGCATCTGTAGCTCAGCGGGTAGGGCACCAGCCACATACACCAAGGCTGGTGGGCTTGAACCCGGCCTGGGCCAGCTAAACAACGACAACTGCAACAAGAAAATAACCGGGCATTGTAGGGGTTGCCTGTAGTCCCAGCTACTTGGGAGGCTGAGGCAAGAGAATCACTTGAGCCTATGAGTTTGAGGTTGCTGTGAGCTGTGATGCCACGGCATTCTACCTAGGGCGACATAATGAGACCCTGAAGATCTCTCAAAATGGGAGACCAGCCAGGTAGTGTGGCGCATGCTTGTAATCCTACTGTGTTTCCCCGAAAATAAGACACTGTCTTATATTTATTTTTTCTCAAGAAGATACACTAAGGCTTATGTTCAGGGGATGTCTTGTTTTTATTAAGTATAATACAACAATCTACATTTATTCAAATACAGTTAAGTCATCTTCTTCTGGAACCTGACAGGGGAGCTGACCTTGTTGGGGCTGGCACTAGTGATGCGTGAACTCCTTTCCCCTAGACATTCACACGTGCGCAATAGGATGCCTGAGACCCTGGGTCCTACACTTGCACCCACACCGGCACAAGTGCTAACGGCTGGGAGAAAGGAGCTGTGGCAGATAAAAGGTATGCCAATCTTCCTTACTGCTCTGCATGGAAATGCATGGCGTGGCTATGCAGATAAGCTGCATAGCCACACCCATCACTAGGTCTTCTTATCGGGGTAGGGCTTACCCCATAATAAGAAATCCATAGAAATCCTGCTAGGGCTTATTTTTGGGGTAGGTCTTATTTTCGGGGAAACATGGTAGCACTCTGGGAAGCCAAAGCTGGTGGATTGCTTGAGGCCAGGGGTCTGAGACCAGCCTGAGCAAGAGCAAGACCCCATTCTCCCTGAATCTGTAGCAAGCACCTATAGTCCCTGCTACCTGGGAGGCTGAGGCAAGAGGATTACTGAAGCCCAAGTGTTTGAGGTTGCTTGGAGCTATGACACATGGCACTCTACCAAGGGCTACAAATTGAGAGACTGTCAAAAAAAAGGGACAACAGTTTTGATCTCATTTCTTCTCCATGGGGACAACAGCCTGTAGGGAGTACATCATTGGAACTGGGTGCTGAGCAAAGGCTCACAAGGCAGCAGCCAGATCTTGCTCAGAGGAGCGGAGAGGTGCTCCCCCCCCCCCACTGCCAGACATGCAGAGCACACCCCACACACTATGCTCCTCTTGTGTCATCCAAGCTGCAAGATGACAGCCTTGAAGGAGAAACCCAGGTCACTAGTTTCTCTGGGAATAGGCCAGGCAGGATGGAATTCAGGGACACCACGTGGGCCGTGGGCCGTCTGGCCTGGTGTGGCCAGGTTCTGGAATGCATTGCCCCAGGGATATTTTTCTCCTGTGACTTGTATCATTTCCTCTTCAGAGCCAATCATTAACCCTCACTTGAGAAGCCACAGGAAAAGTGGCTGGTTGAGGCTGGAAACAAGGAGGTGGCTCTTGGCTGGGTTGAAACCCTCAGCTGCCCCAGAGGGGCTGAGTCCACAGTCATGGCCTTGCCAGGGTCCCCAGGCAGTGGCCTAGCCTGGACCCAGTCTCTCTGGTGGGCTTCCACGCTCCCTGCTGGGCAACGAGAGGGCAGAGGCCTGGATGTGGATGAAGCCCCTTGTGCACAGGCAGTACTCCCCTCTGAGCTGAGTGGGAAGGCCAGGGCTGGGGGACGGGAGCAGCTTTCAGCAGGGATAAGGAGGTTGGAGGGTAGTTTGAGGTTTCCCCACCAGGAATAGCATCCACACCTCCCCTCCTCCAACACCAATTGTGTCAAAAGCTCTGCTCTGGGCAATAGGGACCCTGGCCCTGGCCCTGCCCCTGCCTGGACTTGGGTCATTCGCCTGTCATTTTGGGGTCTGAGATAGGCCTGAGTTTCTCCAGTTTAACCTCCCAGCTCCCAGTGAAGCCGCTAACTGCAACAAATTGTTACCCCAACACCAGTCGGTTCTTCAGAAACTACCTCTCAGTCTGGTCACCCGTTAGAACCTTGACCCCTCTCAGGTAACAAGGACTTTGGGGACCCGCCTCTAGTGCTGAGTGCCCAGGACCAGTCTAGAATATGAAGGACTGGGGCCTCTTGTGGTGGGGGTTGAAAGGTGAGGCGGGGTGTATGCCCCAGCAGGAAACCAGGGCTGTGGGGACCCCCTCCCCAGCTGTGCTGCAGTTCTAGCATGGGGCCTGTTTGGGGAGTTTTTGGAGAAGACGGCAGGCACTGCAGGTGGAGAAGGCAGGTTGGCCACCCACCCTCTGCTCTGGGGACTACATTGGGCTGGTGACCCTCCCGGTGCGCCCTGGCCAGCCAGTGCTTACAGTCCAGCTTTATTGGCAGCTGCCCTGAGCCTGCGGGCCACCGCCTACGCCTCGGGGCACTGCTTGAGCGTGACCGAGGCACCGCTGCTGACCATGACCGCAGGGTACAGCGGCTCCAGGAAGCGGGTCAGGAAGCGGTAGATGAGGCTGACGCCGCCGTTCCCTAGGCCGTAGAAGGACAGGCAGCCGGTGGTGCAGTCGAGTGACACACCGAGTGTGCGGTGGTAAACGCCGTGCAGCACCGTCTGCGTGTTGTTGTGCCACACGGAAAACTTGAGCGAGTCCCACTCCAGGCACCACGAGTGGGGGTTGCGGCCCAGCAGGTACACGATGTTGCGGCGCGGAGGGCCACTGAGCGGCGGGCTGCGCCGGTAGGTGACACCCAGGCACACCCACGAGTTGGACACCTCGGCCTCCCAATAGTGGCGGCCCTCGGACAGGCCCCGGGAACACAGAACCTGCGGCCACTGCTGGAAGCCGGGCAGGGGGCCACCCATGTCCGAGGGCTCCAGCAAGATACCCAGGTTTAGCACAGAGTAGGTCTCCTTGAACAGGAACAGCTCCTCGCTGGCAGTGGAGGGGTCGAAGTTGAGGTTGCAGTAATCTGGGGTGGGGTGTGTACCAGGGTCAGCGGCCCCCAGGGCAGCGCTGGAGCCCTGGGGAGGAGGAGGGCGCTGAGTTGCAAGGCATTTTGTGCAGTAGTCCAGGATGCTTCCATCCTAAGCTCCTAGAAGTGGCCCCTCTACCTCCCTTGTTAAGTCCCCCAGCTGTGGCCTAGATGGAAGTGACATGGTGACATGGTCTGGAGGAAAGATGAGTGGGGTGCTGTTCAACGTTCCACGTTGCCCAAGAGGTTGGGGACCAGGCTGTTTTCCTCCCAATCCTAACAATCTCCCTTTTAATTTTTTCAGGACACAAAGCTGAGTGGACTGAGGGAGAGTCAACACCTCCTGGGAGATAGTAAATCAGAGGAGGACACCAATTTTGATCTTCGTGATCTCAGAAAATCCATTGGGATTTTGTCCCCATCCCAGCCTGGGAGAGGGGCTGGAAGGCATTAAGTGAACAGAGATTGCATCTGAAGAACAGATGGATAGCCAAGGTGGCCTGCCTAAAGCCCAAGGGAGGTTGGGAGGTGCCCAGCTAAGGGCAGAGGTTGTGCCATCCAAGTGTGGCAGAGCGGCCTCTGGGGTGTACATGAGCTTCCTCACCCATGGGGGTAGGTTGGGACAGGGTCTTCCCCACTTCCTACTAGGGGTCTGGGAGCTAGGCCGAGTAAAGTCCTCAATCCTAAGTTGGAGGTCGGGGCAAGAGAGAGCTGGCATCTCCCTGGAGGCTGTGGTCTGAATGGAAGTGGGGCTGCGGAAGTTGAGGCCCCCAAGGGCCCTGCAGCTTTCCTTCCCACCCCCAAGGTCAGACCCCAGAATTCAGGACTCACACTTGAGGAGTGTTTTCCTGTCCACAGCTGGGGGCACCACCTCATAGGAGCTCATCTTAATGCCTGGGGGGAATGGAGGGGCTTTGCTGAGGACACTCTCATAGTTTTGCATCCTTCTGGAAAGAGCCATGGGCATCCAGGAGGCTGTGTTACCTGGAGAAGGTACACATGGGCAGGAAGGGCTCTCCAAGTACCCCAACCCCCCCTCCCCCACCTCCCCGTGGGGCAGTCTCACCCAGAAATATAGGCCCCAGGCCTCCAGGGACTGACCCTTCAGAAGGAGTTGGTTGATGAAGCTGAGACCCATGTCCATCAGCCGAGTCTGGAGCTTGGCCAGAGTCTCTGGCAGCTGGAGGAAGCTCTGTGTTTCTTCACAGTAGACGCCCATCAGGGGTTCCATGCATCCCGGGAAGACTTTCAGCCTGGGGAGCTCCTGGCATGCATGTAGGGGCCACAGGAACCCCTGTTAGTCAGGGCCCAGCAGTCCCCAGAACCATGGGCAAGTGGAGCAGAAGCTGCCCCTTTCAAACCTGGGCATCTCCCTTCCCTTCTCCTAGCTTGGGGCTCTGCCAGAGGCACAGCCATTTTGGCCTAATTAGTGCATTAAGCAAAGGATTTTTAGAAAATGATGAGAGAGTTTATGCTGAGCCTTTAACTGCTGAGGGAGCACCATTGCCAAATGCTTCCTGTTGCATAGTGGGAGGGGAACAAGGTGGGCAAGAGCCCTAGAAGTCGGCAGGGTGTGATGGCAGCTTAGAAAGGAGGTGTGTGCTAGGGGTCCCCACGCCCCTCCCACAGAGAAGGCTATTTCCACCTTCCTGCCAGCCACCCTTCCTTGTACCCAACTCCCCTTATAGCAGCACCAGGCCACACTGCCAGGCCAGATCCAGGTTGGGGACAGAAAAGGGATTTCAACGCAGGCTATATAGATTGTTCTGGTCTTACTTCCAGCCAAGGGCTGGGGAAGTTTAGAGAAGCTTAGACTGTCAGAGGCCCAATCCCAGGGCACACCCCTGTAGGTTCCAGGGAAACAAAGGCAGGGCAGTTATGTTAAGGCTGACTCTAGGCTGGAGGAAGAAGCCTAGGGTGTTGGTGCAAACTCAGGACAGATGACCTGGGATGGGAAGGCTCCTTGTAGAAGCATGGACACAGTGATGTAGTCCCAAATGCCAATCATGTCTTCCCAGGTCAGGGCTGATCTGGTGTGTTCATGGGTGCAGGCAAGTAGAGATTGTCATGGGATGGAGCCTGGGCCAAAGGGGAGGAGGGCTGGGGCCTCACCTGCAGAAATTGCTGGTCACTGCGGTTGCTGAGCAGGTTGTGGAGCCAGACACTCTCCCCTTCCAGCTTCCGGAGCTGGGTGTGGCTCTGCTGGATGGAGCTGCTCAGCTTCTCCAGGGCGGCTGCCTCTTCTTTATCCACGAAATCCAAGACTTTTATCTTCAGCTGTTTGACCTCCTGGATTATCTCTGAGAAGCAGGTGTTCACCTCATTTCGAATGGTCTGGATCAATTTCTGGAGTGGGGTGGGTGTGTAGATAGAGAGGCACCTCTGAGCCTCTAGTACCACCACTGTCGCAACTCAGAGTCGGCATAGCCTCCCATTTCTGTCTGTCTGACCACACTGTGGGTGAAAGCTACAGTAGGCTGATGTCCCCCTGAGATCTCGTGTGCGTTATAGCCCCAAGGTTCGGGCCCTCCACTGCAGTGCATACCTAAGGAGGCTGGGAATGAGGGTGGTGGTGGAATGTCCAGCAGAGTAGATGAGAAAATATTCTGGGAAATGTCTAGATGGAGATCAGCAGCTTAGGATATAAATAAAGCTAGAAAGTAATTGATAACTACCCTGCAGCGTGACTATGTAACCTTTGGGCTGTAACTTTCCCTCATTAAATCCAACCCAAAATATTCTTTGATCTGTAGTTTAGTGCTCCTCCGTCCTTCAGCCTGATCGCTTTCTTCCTTGAACAAAAGACTGCCTGTTTAATTGAAACATGAAAATGTTACCTTCTCATGTTTTGCCTTATGTGGATACGCCCCCCTCAAAGTCCCTAATAAAAAGGCTTTGAATAATCAGGTCAGCAGTGCCTGTTAACCTCACATGGTCTGATACGGTGTCGTCTCTCATGGATCAAAACACTGTGTGTGTGTGTATTTCACAGCGCCTTCTCTCCCTTTGTCTGCCAGACACTGGGAGGTCAGGTAAAGTCCATGGCTAACTCCCAGTCCACCATGCTGTGGCTCACTTCCTGGATGGCTCACACCATCCACTCCAAGTCCAGAAAGGTCCCCACAGGCTGATGCAGGACACTGGGGAACCCTGGGCCCAGGGTCGAGGGGCAGCCTTACCGAGAGAAAGGCTACGTGCTCCCGTTGCTTCTGGCTGTCAGAGGTGATCATCAACATCTGGTTCTCCACATTGGCCTGGACCTTCCGAACCTCCACCTGGGTGAGGGGTAGGGTGGAGGACAACGGGCCCCCGATTCAACGAGTGGCCTTGGAGAAGCCCTTCTCCAAAGAGCCCCCTGTCCAAGCTCAGGACAGACATACCTCCTGCATTCATTTGCTCAGCTTAAAAGAGAATGAGAAACAAAGTCCCATGGGCCACCCCTCTGCTCTGGGTCTCTCACTCCCCAAGAGCCTATCTTCCCATTCATAGGACTCAGATTCTTTGCTCCTAACAGTGATGATCACAGGGTTTCAGAGCACACGAAGAGGCTGTAGAAGGAAGAGTAGCTTAAGAAGTTCAGGAGGCTGTGGGGCCAAGAGAGGCACAGGTGGTGTGTAACTGTCCGGGCTCCCCAGGGCAGCTTTGCCAGGCCCACGGCCCACATAAGCCATTAGTCACCCCAGTCCCAGGAATGGGCATTTTCACCATTACAACATAGTATGCAACAGTACTATTCCAAGTGATTGTAACAAAATAAGAAGCTCAGGCCAGACCATAAATCCAACGAGGTTCATCATTCACTCAGAAGGTCCTGCAATGGGCAAAGTGTCAGCAGAACTAACAGCATGACCCAGGGGGCTTACACCCCAGCACCAGTTCCTGCCCTTGCCATGGACCATGGACCATGGCTGGTGGCTGTGTTAGAACAGCACCAAATATACTATGCATGGTAGGATATTGAAAATGGAAGGATCTCACTGTAAAAAACAATGCAAGAATCTTAATATGTGTGTGTGTGTGTGTGTGTGTGTGTATATATATAT
>CAUYTI010101712.1:0-19414 GCA_963575145.1 Galago senegalensis | reverse complement strand
ACTGGGTAGAGTGCTACGGCATCACAGCTCATAGCAACCTCTAACTCCTGGGCTCAAGCGAGTCTCCTGCCTCTGCCTCCCAAGTAGCTGGGACCACAGGCACCCACCACAATGCCTGGCTATTTTTTTTTGGTTGCAGCCATCATTGTTGTTTGGCGGGCCCGGGCTGGATTTGAACCCGCCACCTTAGGTGTATGTGGCTGGCGCCTTAGCCACTTGAGCCACAGGCGCCGAGCCTGCTATTGCTGTCTTAAAACGCTCATTAAATGTCTGTACTCAGCTCTGCAAATTATATACCTGGTCCTGATCCCTATCTGCAGGTATTATTATCAATCTACTTCTCTTGGTCCTATGTATCCCTCACTTATATAACTATTCAGTATGTTTAGTAGACAGAGAACAGAATTTTGGAACCCGCCAGACCTTCAAGTCTCAGCTTCATAATTGACTGTCCCTGTGACCTTGGCTAAGTTAATTATCTTCACCAAACTTCTGACACTTTAGCTGCACACCGGAGATAATATTTACCTTACAGGGTTACAGTGAGTATTAAGTGGATAATGTATTACTTGTTGCACGTCTTGACACTGTAGGCTTTTACTGTTGTCTCTGACTCTGGTATCTTCTGCATTTAAAGAACCCTTAATACCCTCATCAGATAAATCTTCCTTTGCTAGAAACTCACTGCGCCAAACCTTCAATCGGCTCCCTATTTCTATTTTAGTCCAGAGTCCTTACCTCGGCATTCAAGGCCTTCTCCAATCTGATATAAAGTTACCTTTGACTCATCTTCCAGTGCTCTGTTACGCTAACGCTCTGCTTCAGAGAGGTTACTTGTCGTTTTTACTTTTCACTGCTTTTGCCCTACATGATCCAACCTCAACCTGGAATATTCTGGATCCTCCTGACAATCTTAGCATACACTTGTAGTCCACTTCAAAAAGTTAAATAATTCATGTGGACTTTCAGTATAATATTCAAGTAACCCATCACAGTTGTTTAAAGAAAGTCAGGCTAAAGAACCTCACATAATGATGTTGGTGTAATGTGGTTGATTCATACTTAACACAATGCTAAGCATTTACAAAAGCTTTTGTAAGCAACAGAAATAAAAGTTATTGAACCATTCCTGCCAAATAAATAAAAATGTTCCTATTTATTATAACTAAAATGTGCAAGAATATAATTACCCTAATAAGCACATGAAAGCCACCAACTGTTAGTTAACAACTGTGATGTAATTCAATAAAGTTAGTTATGTCATTCACACACTTTCATAATGACCCTCCAGCCTCAGATTTCTTCAAGCCTGTGCACCAGAGCATAGAGAGAGCCTGGCCTTGGGGCAAGATGTGTGATCAAATCTTGCCTCTGACACAACTGTGTGATGTGGGCAGGTGTCTTTACCTCTCTGAGCCCCAAGATCTTCATTTTTAAAACGAGGGTAACAGTCTCTGTCTTGTGGGGATTTGAGGAGGATGAATGAGACAAAGCAAGCTAAATGGTGGCAGCAAGCAGATGCTCCTGGAGTATTTCAGAGACTCTAGGATGTGGCAGAGCCTTTCAAGGTCATCTCCGGTAACTTCCCATCCAGTGCAGAAAAATTTCTTCCACAGCATTGCTGTCAAAGGCCATTTTGCCTCTACTTGAATCATTCCAGAACAGCAGCCGAGCACCTCACAGGTCATCCATTCCATTTCTGGCTGAGTCTAACTGTTAGGAAGTCATTTTGCTCTGAATCCTTGCCCTTAATTTATCCTCCTCCCTCACGGAGAGAGGAGGAGCCCACACCTAGGAGCTGGTCCCTGCTCTGCCACTTGCAGCTAGATTATGACCTGCCTAGTCCTCCCCGTCTTCACCAGTCGATGGGGATGAAACCTCGGGCTAGCTCCCCCTCCCCCCAGGGCTGTTAGAGCAACGAATGCGGCATTGTGGAGGGAAATGAGCTTGGGAACCTGGGAACCTCCAGCATCAAACCAAAGGGCTCAGGCACTCGCTCTTTCCAATCCCTTGCTCTACCTACCCGCGGAGCAACCTCCTCCCGAGCGGTGCCCAGAGGCCAGGGCCACCGCTCCTGCAGCGTCCGAGCCGCGGTGACGCCAAGGGACTGCACTCTCTCTGCAGTCAGATCCGAGGCAGGAGGCCGTCTCAACCCCACCACCCTCCGCAGCTGGCGACGATGGGGGCCGACCCACCTGCTGCGGAGGCACGCTGGACCAGGTTCCGGCTTCGTGGGTGCTCAGGCTGCTGCGCTGCCCGCCCTCCCCCGGGCCGCTCCACGTGGCCACTCCACGTCGCCTCCCGGCTGCAGCCGCCGCCCTGGCCCAGGCAGAGTCTGGAGCCAGCGCCAGCCGCCGCCCAGTCCTCTGCAACCCTGGAGAACCGGCTGTGTGTATGTGTGTGTGTGTGTGTTGAGTGTGTGACAGAGAGAGACACACATCAGGCTGGGAGTTGGCAGTGGTGGTATATGTGACAGAGAGACTGATATACAGAGCCACAGAGATGATGAGGCTGGTGTGTGTGTGTGTATGTATGTGTATGTGGCTCTGTGTACAGAGATACACCTGCTGGGGGTTGTGTATGTGACAGAGACAGAAACACACAGAGAGACCGATGGTGAGGCTGGTGTGTGTGTGTGTGACAAAGAGAGATACAGAGACAGATGAGGAGGCTGGGGGGCGTGTGTGTGTGTGTGACAGAGACAGATGAGGAGGCTGGTGTGTGTGTGTGTCCTCTCACCTGCTGCCAGGTCCTGTCAATTCTGCCTCTCATCTTGAAAATCTTCACTCCTCTCCCATTATCCCCAGTCCAGGCAGCCAACTGGGGCCTGAAGTTCTGCTAACGCTCTCCCAATTGGCCTCTCTGCTTCTACTTCCATCCTCTTCCAACCCATTCTCCAAGTAGCTTGAATGAGTCTTCTAAAACATGACTCTGATCATTTCACCTATCTCTTCTTAAAATCCTTTGATGGCTTTCTGCTACTCATAGGATAAACTAAGCAACACATTCCAAACCGTTTTTAATATCCTTTATGTAGCTGTTCACAACCGTGCTCCAACTGCATCAAATTTCTTTTGGCTCCTTTAAGAAGTCACTCACCTCCAGGCTATCACTTATGCCCTCTTCTGGAACACTCCACCCCCACCAAGTTAACAGCTAGTACTTCCCTGATCTAGCACCACCCTCTATTTTAGGAGTTCAACCCTGATGAGGTTACTGGAAGAGGATCTGGCCACCTGTCACCATCAGCCAGATGCAAAGATGAGGATGAGGTCCCCCAAACTTTATTAGAAGTTTTAGAAGGCCAACAGTTCTGGAGAACAGCAAGAGTAGCCTCTCAAACCTGTCTGTCTCATTTACAATTCTAATAATTTTTATAATGAAGTACAAGGAAACAAACCTAGAAATTTTTTTTTTTTTTGAGACAGAGCCTCAAGCTGTCCCCCTGGGTAGAGTGCTGTGGCATTACAGCTCACAGCAACCTCCAACTCCTGGGCTCAAGTGAGTCTCCCGCCTCCGCCTCCCAAGCAGCTGGGACCACAGGCGCCCGCCACAACGCCCGGCTATTTTTTGGTTGCAGCCATCATTGTTGTTTGGCGGGTCCAGGCTGGGCTTTCGAACCCGCCACCTTAGGTGTACGTGGCTGGCGCCTTAGCCGGTTGAGCTATAGGCGCAGAGCCAAACCTAGAAAATTTTAACTTTATCTGATAGGAAGTAATATCAAAGTAGTCTTCATTCTAACAATACAAAATGTTTAAACAACAGAAAGGTAATTTTCACTTTAACAAAACATCTAAGAGAATTATTAAAGAAATCATCATATCATCATAGTAACCTTTACCAAGATCCTAAAATCTATTGTCTATGTGTGACCACTTCCTCAAGTGTCCTGAAGTAAACATCTTCACAATCATAGTGTAATCTTAACTAGATAATCTCAGAGTGGGGATGTGGGGGAAGAAGATGAACTAAGCAGACTGGGTCAGCTGTACTGCTTCAGCTTAGCTTCTCAGACCCCATCTTGTTGAGAAGTTCTGGCACAGAAATGGGGTGAGGATCTGCAAGAAAGGAGAGGAGGCCAGTCCAGGTTCAAGGAAAGACTTTACTAGAAGGGCAAAGAATGGTGACTGGCGAGATGTCACCCACAGTTCCAAAAGGCTTTTATTAGACTTACCAGTATAACTAAAATGGGGCAGGACCACCTGGGGCTCTTCTCTAGTGTGGGTCAGGATTATGGGGTATCCTTAGTGTCAGGATTAGAGGCATACCCTTAATAACAGCCAAGATATCAGTAGGGTGGTTCCAGGAACTCTGGCCTTGAGGCATTCCAAGAGTCTGGGGAGAGGATTACTGATTTCTGACCTGATTTTCTAAAATGACTGCATTCCTTTCAGGGTCAAGAAAATTCCTTTCCCAGACTTGCAGCCCACTTTTCTGGCTTCAGTAACTCATTTGAACCTCCTAGAGAGCTTTACATTGTATTGATACGTAGGCTTCCCGTCCAGATCAACTAAAACTGAGCACTGGTAGTTTTCAAAACTCCCAGATGATTCTAATCTGCAGTCAAGGTTAAAAGCCACTGTTCTAGTAGATGACTTACTCCCCTATCCCAATGAAGACAGGGTCAGTAACCCAGGGGTGTCTAAGTAAAGTGCCTGGTACAGAGTGGATTGTCTGTTGTAGGATGGCTGTGTGGCTGGGGTTGTATGAGACAGAGTAACACTGCGGGAACCTGCATGTGTGTGCAGTGCCACCACTGAGCAGCTGAAAATTGTGTGACAGTGTAGTGTGTCACAACTATACAGTGGTTGTGTCCAGCGAGAGTCACTGTGAATAGACAAACACTGTGTGAGAACACAGGACATCACCACGTGTGTTGCTGTGACTTTAGTGTAAGGGTCGCTGTGAATGGCTGCAGTCTGTGTGACAGCAGAATATCACCACCGGGAGTGGCTGTGTCCTGTGTGTGACTGAGTACGAGCAGCTGGGGAACTATGAAGAAGCTGGAGCAGATGTCCCACACCATCATGGCAGCTGTGGGGTGGCTGCTGTCCTCTGGCGGCAGGAGGCCGTGTGCAGGTCGCTCAGGTCAGACCCGCGCAGGCGGCCAGGGCGCAGCCCATTGGTGTCCCAGCACAGCCCTTCGTCTCCCGCTGCGGGCGCCCAGGGCGAGGGGGGCGGGGGTGGGGGCGGGGCCGCAGCCCGAGCCGCCGGCAGCGGGACTGGACCAGCAGAAGCGGCCCAATGGCGTGTAACGGGCGGAACCCGGCACGCACCTGCTGGCCGACTGGTCCGGGTCGGCGAACTAGAGCCAGTGGAGAGCCCTGGAGTCGGAATCTTCCCATCAGAAGATGCTGAGCTCCTCCCTGAGCCTCCAGAATGGTACCTGGGCCGAGACCTTCTCTCTGCTCTTGGCTCTTGCCGTTGCCCTCTACTTAGGCTACTACTGGACATGTGTGTCTCAGGTGCGTGTGGGTCCAGTACTCCGGCTGGCCGGGTTGGACTACTCGAGGGTAGGGGGCAGCTTCGAGCCTAGGGCTTGAGCCCTTTGTGAGAGCTGGAATGGTTAGGTCTCCTGCCCCAAGTAAAATTTGCTATTATCACCAAATGGAGAGACGGTGGTTCTTTGCTTCCTTGGATCCTCTGCATCCAGAGTGCTCCCCACACCAGCCGGGCCTTTCAGGCACTAGAGATGGGCTGCTCCCTATGATGCTAACACACATATGGGGAAAGGCAGGGAAGGCATCCTGAGGTGTCCAGGAGATGTGCACACTCTGCTTCCCTTTTCTTTTTAGGTGGTCTGAGTTTCTCATTAGCTACTCTGAATGAAGGAACCAGGGGCCTGTGGGGTTGTGTCTAATTCCCAGCACCACCTTCATCCGCTTCATAAGGCCTCACTTCCCTTAAGGGCTGGCTGAAGTTCTCAGCCTATAACTGGAACTATCCTTGCTCATTCAGCCTCGTTTTAAGTTCCAGGCTCTCCAAGTATAGTGTGATGAGAAAGTCTAGTATGATTAAGTCTAAAGAGGTTGATTTTGATGAATTTAGAGATTTACTCATTGAAATTTAGATAAAATACATAATTTACATATCCAGGAATGACTAAATCTTTTAATCCTCATTAAACTCTGTTCTAGGTAGCTGAGTCTAAAAGAAGCCTATTAATTCAATTCCTTTAAAAAGCTCTATAGGAGATTTTAGCGTTACCTAGACTTTTCTATATTTTCAGAGATTTTTACATTAGCATGTATTGTTTATAAAACAGGTCTTCCTTAATAAGATAATTTAAAAATCCAAACCTCACAATATTCTAAAAACCTCAGGTTGTACAGATTTTCAGACCAAAACTGGCCTTAACTGACATCTTCCCTTGCTTGCAACAAGCTACAGAGAAGTCTGGTCCCCTCTCACTTTACACTTCAAACCCTTTTTGGTTTCCAAATAGTGGTTAACATGCACAGCAAAGTACCTTTCTGGAGGCTCTGAGGACATGGAGTTTAGCCTGTCTAGCACAGTAAAGGATTGATACTGATTTATTGATAGCAACCAATGGATTATTACTAAATAATTCTTAGGATTGAGTCGAGAAACACTCCACTACATAAATTGAGCCTGTGAACTAATTTACTAGCCATGGTCTATATACTAGGAGCTGTTTTACCAAGGATTTAATACAAGCAACTCAAAATTTTGGCAAATAAGAGGCAATATAGTACAATAACTAAACTGCACAGGGCCTATCATCAGAAAGACCTCGGTTTAAATTTCCAGCTCTTTGACTAGCTAGCTTTGTGACCTCTGACATGTTATTCATCATTCAAACCTGTTCACAAAGGTGGACAATAGTACTTTTTTTTTTGTAGTTTTTCGCCCTCGGTAGAGTGCCTTGGCATCACACTGCTAATAGCAACCTCCAACTCCTGGGCTTAGGCGATTCTCTTGCCTCAGTCTCCCAAGTAGCTGGGACAACAGGTGCCCATTTTAATGCCCGGCTATTTTTTTGTTGCAGTTCGGCCAGGATCGGGTTTGAACCCACCACCTTCGGTCTATGGGACCCTATCCACTGAGCCACAGGCACCACTGACAATAGTACTTTTTGTAAAATGCTTATTACAATGCCTGGAACATAATGAGCACTCAGGAAATTTTACTTACAAATATTAGTGGTAATATAATTATTAATTTTGCTTTGCCTTTTGCTTGCTATGCAGGTGGCTTTGAACAAGTCACTTAACCTCTATAAATTATAATTTCTTCACTTATATAAGGGTGGACTTAGCCTAGTGCCTGAATATAGCACACAATGATTCATAGGTGTCATTCCAGGGCATAGGACCAAGGTCCAAGTCACATTCTCCAACAGTCACACTATCAGCTTGACTTCTCTAGTTTAGCATTTGTCCAGCCTTTTGAGTGTCAAGAATATAGAAGAGGTAGAACTCTTGTCCTCAAGTTCCTCAGAACCAGCTATACATAGCCAATTTCTATTCTTGAGCCTGCAAGAATACTCCTCCTTCATATGCCTTCTATGGGGCCCCCCATGGCCAGGGGCCTAGGCTCTCTCTATTCACTTGATGTCTACCCAGAAGAACCAGTTGAAAGTCAGGGCTTAGTGCCCACTGACCTCATCTGTCCCTGTTATTCTATCCTGGTTACTTCCCCCTGATGACATGAAGAAAAAAAATCTGTTCGCATCAGGATTATTCCTCCTTTAGTGCATCTTCTAACAGCAGGGGCTCCACAAATAAGAGAAAACGAGGTGCCCTGATAAAAGAAGCCCTTCAGCAGTGAGCATCACATTAAGGAACAATAGGAATGTGCAGATGAGGAGGTGCTAAGATCAGAAGAGCCAGAGTGGCCACTGCCAGTAAAGCAAAAGTCACATATTAGATGATGCTACATTTCTTCAGGCCCTGCTCAGATCAGTGCACTTCCTGCAGGGGCTCTGCAGGGCCCTGTTTATATTATCCACTCTCTCCCAAATGCTTTGGGGCATAGAGAAGCTGATCAGGGGAACCTCAGCCCTGTCACCAGCAGGAAAGCCAGTTCAGAATGAAGCCTGGACAGGTGGCATTCCAGAACTGGGGTTCTTTGGGACACAGCTGAGCTGTGCTGGATCCATTGCAGACTGGGCTGTGCTGGATCTCTCACTGCAAAAGTGTCCTCTAGGCTGGCCTCCAGAGAGGGGCTTGCTCACCCTCTGGTACTGGGTGCCTCACTAGCATGCTGCAAATAGCAGAGGACTGAGGCAGATTATTGTGTGATTACAGAGGCCTCAGCTGGCAGCTGGGCCCGAGTTTCTGGCCTTCTTGAAGCAACACTGTTCGATCACTGTGGAGACTTTCTACCCTACAATATGGTGTTTTGAGGGTCGGTTACAAAGCATCTTCCGAATCTTCCTGCAATCCCAACCCCTAGTCCCTTACTGGAGGTAAGAAGTGACAGAGTGGGGTGAACACAAAGTTGCTGGTATCTAGGGGAAAACTATCTACTTCTTTTAAAACAAAGGTAATTCTTGCCCTACCTCCATGTGCTGAGGGTACAATGACAATGGATTTATGGAAGGGCTGTGTAATAGCACAACTGTGAGGTAATATTCAATCTTTATGTTCCCCTTCCACTTTGGGAAAGCCTTACTGTTTTACATGAAGCATGCCTCCCAATGATGCGGATGGGATGTTACAAGACCTATTTGTGGGTGGGACAGAAGGTAAATCTTTTGGGAGCTATATCAAATTCCTAATAGTGTATTTGTGTGTCCACCTCTCCCAAACCAGCGAAGTCCTCCACACCCCAGATGGAGGCCAGGTCCTGCTAGACTGGGCTGAACAGCCGGACAGCAGTCAATATCCTGATCCTGCTACCCAGCCTATTGTGTTGCTGCTTCCTGGCATCACCGGCAGTAGCCAGGAGTCATACATCTTGCACCTTGTTAACCAAGCTTTGAGGGACGGCTATAGGTAAGCGTGGGCAGTTCAGTGCTACCTGAAAACTTGTAATAGGAAGAAGTCAATTCAGACCCTGATAGATATGAAGAGTGTTATATAGTCTTTAGACAAGAGTCTTTCAGAAGACCACCAAAAGGGGTGAGGGGCTTTTAGGCAGGACTCAGCTAAGATATACCTGTGTGTGCCATAGGGCTGTCGTGTTTAATAACCGGGGCTGCCGTGGGGAAGAACTGCTGGTGAGTAGCCTCCTTGCTCAGAGAAGCCCTTCACCCACATTATTTAAGAAATCCTTGGCCCTGGGGCTCTACCTGCTACCTATCCTTCCATTTCCCCTTTACCTCCTGTGCCTCCCCTTGTTCTACCTTCTGGCCAAAACCTCCCTCCCTACCCAACAATCTGGTTTGCCCTCAGACCCACAGGGCTTTTTGTGCCAGCAATACTGAAGATCTGGAGACAGTTGTGAACCACATAAACCACCATTACTCCCAGGCTCCACTGCTAGCTGTGGGCATCTCCTTTGGAGGGTAAATGTTGCCTGGCCTTAACCAGGGGCCAGTCTTCCTTTCTCTTCTACATGCCTTCTCCATCTCCTCCTCTGACCTAACTCACCTTAATGCAAACCCTTCTTTCACGGTCCCTCATCCATTCCTGCAGGATATTGGTGCTGAACCACCTGGCCCAGACAGGGAAGGCTGCAGGGCTGGTGGCAGCACTGACTCTGTCTGCATGCTGGGATTCCTTTGAGACCACCCAGTCCCTGGAGACCCCACTCAACTTGGTGCTCTTCAATCAGCCCCTCACTGCTGGGCTCTGCCAAATTGTGGAACGGTAGGGTTTTGGGAGGAGGGAGAGGGCAGCAGACAGGGTCAGATGGCAGACATGCCAGGCTCTCCCAATGCTGTTAGTTCTCTATCTGGGCTTCCTCACATATGAGCTAGTAAGACAGAAGCTGGAGCTTTGGGTCAGGTCCAGTGTCGAGCCAAACCCATGTACTCTTGCAGAAATAGAAAGGTGATTGAAAAGGTGGTGGATGTAGACTTTGTACTACAGGTATACTCTTCCAACCATCCCTGTACCCTTCAAATTAGCCTTCCACTATTTTCCTACTCTATCATCTTAGCCTATCCCACCTCCACCACCTGCAGGCCCGCACAATCCGCCAGTTTGATGAGCGCTACACATCTGTGGCCTTTGGGTATCAGGACTGTGCTGCCTACTACCAAGCAGCCAGCCCAAGGACCAAGGTAGATGCCATCCAGATCCCTGTGCTCTGCCTCAATGCAGCAGATGACCCCTTCTCCCCAGCCCATGGTAAGCACTCTGAATCAGGACTTTAACCCCAGGGAATCTGGGCCATGGGGTACCCATGGGGAGAGCCTGGGCTCTTAGTAAAGGTTGAAGCACCTGACCTCCTTTCTGACCCTCTTCTAGCCCTTCCTGTGCAGGCTGCCCACCACTCCCCCCATGTTGCGCTGCTCATCACAGCACGGGGTGGCCACATTGGCTTCCTGGAAGGGCTGCTCCCGTGGCAGCACTGCTACATGAACCGCCTCTTACACCAGTATGCCAGAGCCATCTTCCAGCACCCAGTAGAGATGCTTGACCTCACAGCTCTCACCTTCTGAGGACAGACATGGCTGACCAGAGTACCATCTGGGGTCTCAGTTCAGACTTCCCTTGTTTATTAAATATCAACTTTTCCTGCCTAATGGCCTGAGGTTAATTTTCCCTTTCTTCAAGGCTGGGGTAGGCTCTCCAGAAATTTATTGCCGGCTTGGTGCTACCCTCCTGACCCCATAGATTACTACTTGAATCTTCCTTTTGCCCCTTCTTGCCCTAATAGCAAGTACTAGGTTGTTTCCTGCCCCAGCAAATGCCAAGGGCTTCATATGAAAAACTGGTCACGTGGCTGTGAGAGGAGGAAGAGAAACTGTTTCTGCAGGAAGAACAACAGAGCCTCCAGGCTTCTGAGCATCTTCACAGGTTTCTAGAGACAGGACAAGCTCAACTCTGGAGCTTCTGGTAGGTAGAGGGAAGGAAACAAGAAGTATGGCTGGGACTTCAGATACCACTGTTCTGGACAGGTCCACAGATGATGAATGCAGAGTTCCCAGACCCAGAGTCACAAAGGGCCACAGTCAAGCTTTAACTGGGAAGGGCAGGCAGTACCCATCTGTCTCATTAGAGGTAGCTCCAAATGAAGAGAGCAATGGGGGTCCAGGCCTCCACTCCGCTCTAGAGGGTGGCAGTGTCCAGGCCTCTGATTCCCAGAGAGGCTAAAGAAAACCTGGAAAGGCACTCTGGAGCAGCAGGATGGTCACAACAATAAGCCCAACACACAGTAGGAGCAGCAGCCACACAGGAACACTCCCTGTGGGAGGGGTAAGGGAAGAAGTCATCAGGCAAAGAGGCAGGACAGCACCCTCAAACTATTCCATCCAACGAGGTGGTAGATGCTACAAACAAGTAGCCCAGTCTCCAGGGGGAATGTTTTTGCTACAGCTTAAGGTGGGGCGGTACACCCCCAACAGTGACTTACGTCGTGAGGGCAGTAGGTGTAGCTGGCAGCGACTATCCACAGCCACAGAGAACAGGGCAGTTTCATGGGACCCAAGGAGCTCTGGACCACGACCCTTCTCAGGTAGAAAAGCCACATCTGTCACCACAATGCCATGGGCCTCTCTCACATAGTAGAGACACTAGGGCAGAAGGAAAACCAGTGAAGAAAGGCCTAGGAACCCTCCTTCTGGAAGACATGCTTCCCACCCCTAACTCTCCAAAGTGAGCTAGACTCCTTGCTGCACATTCAGGCTAGAAACAGGCCTACAGTCTTCCCACAGGGCTCTGCCAACCTCCACCCATTACCTGGAGAGAGAAAGCTATGTAGATGGCAACAGAGCCAGTGACCGTGCCCAGGCCTAGGAAGGTGCCCGATTCACTGCAACAAACAATAAAGTGCTCGTTGTCCTAGAGGCTTATGCTATAACCCTTACTCACCAGTATCAGTCCTCAGGCAAGACTCCTTTCCAAGTGCCCCAAGGAGCCCCCATCCAGCCAAGCCAGCACTGTCCCACACCTGATGTTGAGGCAGGAGATGACTTCATGACCACAGGGCTTGGTCCGAAGGGGCAAGAAGGTGGAGCCATCCCAGGCTGTGAGGTAGCAGGGTGGGGGCTGGCGCAGGCGTTGGTGGGGAATCTGTACTGTGAAGAGTCGCAGCCCAGCAGGGTGATCTGGAACCTGCCCAAACCTGGGGGCCAGGTGAGGGGCTGTTCAGCTCCTGGGGCCTGCCCAACCCTCCTCAGAAGTTTGAGCCCCCTGGCACTCTCAGCCCTGGGGTAGCACCTAAGTCCACAACCCTCCCTAGCTCTCCCACACTGTAGCTGGGCTGTGCCTCTTTAGCCACCCTCCAGGGTCTTCACACCTGCAGGCCTGGTAGCGATAAGGAGTGTTAGGAAAGGTAGGTCCATTCTCTTGCCAGTGCAGCTGCATCACTAGCTGATCCTTCTGCCACACGCAGGCCTTCCTGTCCCAGCCCACAGTTACCAACTGGTCAGGAATAAAGATTCCAAGGATGGACTGTTAGGGGATCCACTTACTGAGGAAGCAGCATAACTACTCACTTTCTCCTTTCTCCACCTCCTCACCTTGCCATTAGGCCCCACAGCCAGGTCTGCAATCTCCCCTTCATGGGCTTTATACTCCAGAATTTTCTCCAGACTGGGCACCTACAACGAAACCACCACCAGTTAGCACATGTCCACAGCAAGAGGACTAGGATTCCCACCTACATTTTCTTCCAATGGCCACTTGGTGCAAGCTTCACTCACACGTTTCCCAGCACCCATGTTCAGTTTCCCACAATTTTGGTCTTGCTGCTACTGACATTCATCTTCCTTAGCTCCCCAAATCACACCTTCCAGATACGAACGTAGCCATCTGTCCCTCCAGTGGCAAGCAGGGTATTATCACGGTTAAAGCACACAACTTTCTGCAGTGGATCAGGGCCAAAGTCTGTCTGTACCGCCTGCAAATTCTCTACCCCGAGTTCTACCCCCTCACGCTGGGTTTCGGCTTCAGACTTCTTCTCTGCTGCGGCTGGCCCTTTCCTTTGTCGAGGCCCCTGCTCCTTGGAACCTGTAAGACAAACAGCCTGCCAGGTTCCAGGCTTCTACATACTACTTTCAGCCTGCTACCGGAACCCCACTTCCTGTCCTACTTCTATGTACAGAAGGGACCTTACTCATTTAACCCTTTTCTAAAAGGGCTAGACTTGCAGAGGTGTTCAACATTTTTTTTCTTTTCCACACACTTAGGAGTAAGAGTTGTCCTTGGGCAACACATTAAATACACAAACACTAATGAAAGCCGATTAAAACAAAAAAATCCATGCATAATTTTTAGGATATCCAACACCACAGATGAGCAAAAAAGTCCCCACAAAATCAGCATGTGGCTGGATCACAGGCTGTACACCCCTGGGCTAAGAGAACTCCTCACCTGCCTTCTCTGCCTTGTTGTTGCCCTTCTGCTGATGGACCCGGAAGCGCAGGAGCTGGCAATGGGCATCCTGCCCTGCAGCAAGGATGTTACCGGCCAGTGCCAAGTTCATGGTAGCTCGAGTCTCTGTGTCATGGGAGTGCAGCAAGGAGGCGCTCAGGCGCCCATTAATCTTCTCTAGCCGCAGAAAGTGCTGTGGAAGAGGGAACCAGGATGAGCATAGTTCAGGGGTGCCCAGAAAGCACATCAAGGAAAAACTTACATCCTAAGTCTGTTGCCTTACCCCTCTGTTTACTGCACTTCTTAGTTCACATGGCTTTCTCCAATCTTTTTTCGCTTATTTGGGCCTGACCAATCTGTACAGCAAGCAGGGCTGGATTACCTCCATTTTTTAGAACAGAGAGAAGCTCACAAAAGTGAAGCAACCTAGCCCAAAGAACAAATGCACTACTCTTGCTGCTGCTAAAAAGCAGACAACACTGTAGCCTCCTCGGAAAAGGCCAGAATAAGGCCCCTAAAGCTGCTCCGAGGTCCAGCTGAAGGTTCCCGCCTGTGCAGCTCTGTATACAGGTTTCACTATACCTGAGGAGTCAGCTTCTCAACTTTACCAGCTAAGTTCTTGGCTGAAACTCGCGCCTAGGCCTCCGGAATGTCAAGGTTTCCTACGGAAATGGGCAGGGCCCGAAGCTAGGGTGTTGCCCGCCTTCGCGACCCCAGACCACCCTGGAATTGCCCTCAGTCCGCGGCGTGATCCAGCCTCCGCGGCCTTAGACTCACCACGCCATTCTTTATGCCTGTTTTGGCGGCACCTCCTCCGCCTGCAGCGATGAGCAGCCCTGCGCTGGGGTCGACCTGAAGCGCGTACAATGGGAACGGAGCCCGGTAAAGCTCCGGCGCCCGACGCCGGCCCATCTCGCCGGCCGCGCGTTCACTGCCCGCACCGCGGCACCCAGGACATGCCGCGCCCGGCCTTCCACTGCTGCCCTAGCCGCTGTGGAACTTAGTCCGGTCGCCACCAGGAGCTCTCCCGACTTCTCTCACACCCGCGGGATTACCAAAAGCCCTAAACACCCGCAGAGTCTGTATCAGGGTTCCCGTCCCTCCTAGCTGGTCTCGCAGCCACGCAGTGCGCACGCGCACCTGTCCCGCGGCCTGCTCCGCGCAAGCGCAGAACCGCCGACACGCGTCAGCACTAGCCCGCCGCAGAGCCTGGAACCCCGGCCTCTGCCCCGCCCCTCAGTGCTCCGCCATCTTTGTGCGGGGCATGGGAGGTACACCTAACGGAAGTTAATCAAGGTCAATAAGCCTTTAATAAGGAAATAAATCTTCGAATTAGGGCTGGCCCCACTTCAGGTAAAAGTAAAGACTGGGCTTTACCCCAGAGAGGAAGTGATTTGTCCAAGGACACACGCCATAAGTCTCTTGCCTCTTAATGCAGTCAGCATGGAGTTAAAAATAGACCTGGCTTAAAATCCCTGATCCACCACTTCCTAGTGTGGGAAAATCACTACAAACCTTAATGAACACCTATCCTCCACAATCGGCAGAGGCGGCAGCCAGCCGTTCCCTTCTTTGCCTGAGGGTTGGTGGGTGAAGCTGGTTTCAGATGAAGGCAGTGTAGTTCCTAGACGGGTGTCCTCTGTGGCTGACATCTCACCCCACCCTCCTGAGGGGGACCTTGGGTTTCTGTGTGAGAACCTTGGTGCTCCCTGCAAGTGAGTACTGGAGATGCCCTTCCTTGTAAGGAGACACCCGCTGCAGCATCCTCCTTAACCCGGGTGCCCCCAGAGTAGGGTGACCAGACGTCCCACTTTGGGCAGGACAGTCCTGCTTTTGAACAATTTGTCCCGTGTCCCGCGTCCCGCGTCGTTTTAAAAAAGTCCCGATTTTTGGAAAGAATGCACGAATGGGCAGGAGAACAGGAAGGGAATATACGGGTTTTGGAGGCCATGTGGCTATTTCTCCAGAATATGAGTTTTATATTATTTTTGTTAATTTTATAATGTTAAACTGTAATAATAACAAATAATTGTTGAGCAACGATTATCGAGAACTGCTTATCAAAGTTTGCACTGTTGTCAGGCCCTGCCCTGATCCGTCCTCTGCCCCACCCCACCCCGCCCTTCGCCCGCCCTCGCCCCGCCCCCGCCCCGCCTGCCGGGCATGTTGTACCGCTTTACCAATGTTAAAATCTGGTCACCCTACCCCAGAGGAAAGGGCCCAGTGGTTTCATCTTTGTAGATACCCTGTCTTATCTGCCCCACAAAGTTGATTTAAGTGAATGAAGGGCCTACCCAGCCCTCTCTGCATCTCAGGTGGTCAGAACTTGTGGGTGTCTTGTCCTCCTTGGATATATGGCACTAGTAGCTCTCCCTGGCCTGCTTCCTCTGACACCCCCAACTCTAGGATCTTCCTGGGGACTGGGACCTCCATAGTTACAGCCACTCATTTTGTGAGTTCAGCAGGACAGGAATACAAGTTTCACAGGGTCAGGCTTTATTGGATTCACTGAAAGCTGAATGAGGCCTCAGGTGCCCTTGGTCCTCTTCAGCCAGGGGAGAGCAGATTCCACAAGGGGCTCCCAGGGTTCAGGGCAGGAGAGCATGCCTGACCTCCAGCCAGCCAGCCCTTCAGGATGTTCCGGGGGCTTCCTGAAATCTGGGGCTTGGTAGAGAGAGTGGGGTTTGAATGGGGTGCTCCAGGGAGTCTCCGTGGCTCTGGAACTAGGATAGTGACTTTTGGAGAATGAGCTCTGGAGAAGCAGCCCTCTTTGGGGCAGGGGAAGGCCTGGGCTTCAGGAAGGCAGTGGCCTGTTTTGATGCCTGTGGTTGAGGTCTGGAACACGGTGTGGAATTTGGTGATTGAGGACCTGCAGACCTGAGGCTCCCGGTCTGGGACAGTGTGCCTAGGGCTGGATCTGCCCTGGGCTGAGCTGGGGCTGGAGCTGCTGGAGCTGAAGACATCCTCGATTGATATCGATGGGCCTGAATATCCTCTCCCTGAGGCCTTAGTTCCTCCTGTCTTCTTTCTGGCAACAGATGCAAGGCCCTGGCCTGGCCCTGAGGCAGGCGGAGGCCGAAGCCGATGCCCATGCGGAGTGGCCCAGATTCCTGGCCCTGTGCACAGGGCAGTAGTTGGGGGAAGGCAATCAGACGGGGTCCAGTCCTGTACCTGGGGGTGGGGCAAGAGGGGGTGCGGGGCCGAAGACACACCAGGCATACAGGGTACTCCACGAACGGGGCCTGGCCGGTTGTGCCTAGCCATAGGCGCTGCAAAAGCAGTAGCCGCAGGTCGTGTGCGATTCGGCGGTGCCCCAGATGGACCACCAGAGCCTGAGCCAGGGCCCCTGGGTCCCTGAACTCTGCAGGATCCTTCTCGCTTGCCACGCATACTCGCTCCACCCCAGGGGACCTGGTGTCCCCGTACTGATGCCAGTCCCACCTCTGCTTGTTAGAGTGGACCCTACCAGAAGGTGGGCTGGGGCTTGGAGAAGTGAGCGTGGAGCTAGGTAGGTCTTCAGGGTGGGAAGGAGATTGGCAAGGTGAGTAGGGGAGGGAGGAGTTCTGAGGCTGGGAGGGAGAAGAGGAGAGTGTGACAGGAGGAGAAGGCTGCCCCTTGGGGTTGAGGGGTGAGTAGGTACGTTGAAGGGAACGAGAGAGGAAGTTCTGGTGAAAGAAAGTGGGGGAACTCGGGAGAGAGGAAAAACAAGGATGTGTAGCAAAGTCAGAATTGGAGTCAGATGAATAAAATGGGAAGTCTGGAGAGAAGAGTGGAGTAGGGGGGAAAGGGAGATGGGCTTGAGCAGAAGAGGAGAAAGGTGGGTGGGAGAGAGGGGGTGGTTGCTGGGGAAAGAGAGGATGTAGGTTGGGGGAGGTGGAGTCCACAAGTTGTGAGAAGCCCTGAGAGGGGCCCCCCGAGGGCACTTCGTTTTGTAGCAGCACCTGGTCCTTGTTTCTAGGCAACATTGCCTTGAGTCCAGAAGGGACTGGGGCGACAAGACCAGAGATCAGAGACCTAGCAGAGTCAGGACCAGTATCTCTGAAGCCAGTGGCGCCTGAGAAATCAAGGCCACCTTCTGTGCAGGTCGCAGCTCCAGCCTGGTGTTGGTGGTAGGCCAAGGAGACACACAGCCCTCCAGCACCAGGCTCCCTAGGTGCTCAGACAGGAGCTTTGAGTCTAAGCCTGGCTTCTCACGTCTTTGCAGTTAGCCATTGAAGAGGGATGTGAGTGTATGGAGAATCAGAGCTGCCTCCTGGGAGCAGAGGGGCAGCAGCGATTATCTGGGTGGGGCAGGGAGACACAGCCCATGAGACCTGTAGAGAAAAGACAGAGGCCAAGATGTTGGGAGAACTGTTGCATTTCTCATCCTGCCTCATGTACCCAGTTCCAGGCTGAACTCACCAAGAACCTAAATCCATTCTCCTTTCAGGGTCAGAAGAGTTGGCAAAATGGTCCAAGGATGGTAAGAAGAAGGGGGGCGGGGCGCACATGAGGCGTGAGATGGGAATAAAAATTCAGGGTGTTCTGGTGCTGAGAGAGGATCTTACCAATGAGGATTCCTCTGGGCTGTTTTCACAGTCACTTCAGCGATGAGGGGACCTGAAGACAGAAGAGGAGAGTCACCAAAATGGTGGACACACTTCCCTCTGTCCCAAGAGTCTGTCTCCCTAAACTCACTCTGACCCAGATTTCTGTCTGAGCTCGGCCTCAGTCCTCCTTCAGCCAGGTGGAGATCTTCTCCGTCACAGGTTTTTGTTCTCCTTGTCCTGACTCGGGGGTTCTTCAAGCATCCTGGTTTCCTGCCACTCTGGTTCCTCTGACCCCTTGTCACCCCTAATGCTAATGTCCTCTAGCTCAGCCTGGCCCTGGCCAAGGTGGCTTATCACACCCAGCAGCAGCAGTAGAAGTGGGGCCAGCTGGTAAAAGCCTCTGGAAGACTGGGACTTTGTCTAAGGGGCGGCGACCCTTGCGCCGCCCCCAGTGGGAGCTGGGGGCCCCATTTCCTGAGAACACTTTTCCCTGGCATCAAGTGCCTATGTCACAAAGGTCAGGTGCTGACATCACAGAATCTCCTCAAGGGTCTGGGACCTTCTTTCAGAGTTCTCCCAAAAGCTGATCTGTGACAAAACTGAAGCAGGCAAAATTCTTTTTATTTTTTTTGAGACAGAGTCTCACTATGTCACCCTGGGTAGAGTGCTATGACATCACAGCTCACAGCAACCTCAAACTCTTGGGTTTAAGCAATTCTCTTGCCTCAGCTTCCCAAGTAGCTGGGACTACAGGCATCCCCCCCCCCCACAATGCCCAGCTATTTTTTGGTTGTAGTTGTCATTGCTGTTTGACAGGCCCAGGCTGGATTCGAACCCACCAGCTCTGGTGTATGTGGCTGGCGCCCTAGCTGCTGAAAAACAGGCGCCGAGCCTAAAGCAGGCAAAATTCTTTAGTGTACTCAGTTTCCTCTCCAGGCCCTGGCCCCACCTCTACTCTCTGCCCATGTATTTTATAGGTCCCACTACCTCCTCTATCCATTGTTCTCAGCCTTAGCTCGGTTCTCAGGTATAGAACCTATCTGGGCTGAGCTCATGCTCCACACCTTTCCTCCCTTGGAAATATACTTATTTTATGTTTTAATAACTATTTTCTTCACTTTATTGAGGTATAGTTCATATACTAAACCACCCATTTAAAGTATACAATATAATGTGTTCTAGTATATTCAGAGGTGTACAATCATCTCTATAATCTAATTTTTGTATTAAATCATAGCTGTGTACATTAATGCAGTCATGGGTACAATGTGCTGGGGTTTTTCGTTTGTTTGTTTGTTTTGAGACAGAGCCTCAAGCTGTCCCCCTGGGTAGAGTGCCGTGGCTTCACAGCTCACAGCAACCTCCAACTCCTGGGCTCAAGCGAGTCTCCTGCCTCTGCCTCCCAAGTAGCTGGGACCACAGTCCGCCACAATGCCC
>CAUYTI010101706.1:0-11255 GCA_963575145.1 Galago senegalensis | reverse complement strand
GCCGGGCGTTGTGGCAGGCATCTGTGGTCCCAGCCACTTGGGAGGCAGAGGCAAGAGACTCGCTTGAGCCCAGGAGTTGGAGGTTGCTGTGAGCTGTAATGCCACGGCACTCTACCCAGGGGGACAGCTTGAGGCTCTGTCTCAAAAACAAAAACAAAAAAAAACTTAGTATTACTGAGAACTATTAAGCTCAGTACTCTATATAATAAAACAAGACCAGATGTATATACGTCACAACACATAGCATTCAACACTACAAAGACAAGGAAGTACATTCTCTACCAACGTTCCAGGACTGACGTTTTAGGAAGACTTTTTAACCTCTCTTTTAAATACAGAAGCCTTTTAGAATGTGATGGACTAATCTGACAACAGGAAGACTCTTGGTGATAGTAGTTTCACATTCTAAAATGGAAAAGAGATATAAAGAATGGATACAACTGAATCAACACGACTCAGCAGCAGTCAGTTCAGGGAAAATACAAGTGTTGTGGTCTGAAGCCCCTCTGCACACGAGAATCTTAATTCCGACCCAGTTCCTTGAATGACAACTAAAGTTCTTATGGAAACCTTGGCAGCAGGATAGATTACCGGAATGAAAACAGCAAGCAACCACCTAACAGAATAGAAGCTAACATTTGCCAAGTGCTTACTACATGCTAGGGATGTTACATGCTACAAACCCAGGCATTCAGTGTAGCTTCAGGGCCCTTACTCTCAAATTGCTATACTATGCTTATGCTGTCTCTATACAGAAGATGAAGAGAACTTCCACAGAGCAGGTAATGCTCAAGATGGACAGAAAAGGGCAATGCTGGAGGAACAAAGGGGAGAGGGAGTACAGACAAATGCCAAGTTCCTTCTTCCATGTACAAGTTGAAGAACAGCTTGTGCCCTGGGCACAAGTGAGAAACACCTCACAGACATCAGTCTGATATCTATCAAAATATGGACAAATTGCAGGAAGCAGGAAAAGAACAGAGGACTGAGTAGTACTGATAGGCCAAAATGATTAAGTAAACTGCCAAGTACACAGTATCTCAGTCAGAGTTCTGCCAACAAACAACTCCTTAGATTCTAAGGCTTAGAAGCTAGCCGTACCCAGTAACAGCCTAGGAAGATACTACTGAGGCTTGAGACCCACAGAAGGTCTCTACAGCTGTGAGAGAAACAAAAAGGGTGGGGGTGTGTGACACAAAGCCCTTTAGAAGCTTCCAAGATTCACAGCAATCTCCCACCCCATCTGTTCCAATTTTAAGAAAACAAGACCCAGAGGTAGGTAGACGACCAGAAAAGTCTGCCTAATGTCAAGAGTCAAAGTCCGGGTCTTCCCACCTCTGATCCAGTGTCCTCATCTGCCCTGCCCATTTCCCTGGCTGAGAGGCTGCATCCCCAGCAACCAGCAGGGCCTGGTACGTTCAGTAGGCACTCACTATGCGCTTATTCAATGACTGAGCGACTGAATGAATTAAAAGTACTAGAGTGGGTGTCTGTTTCCTTGCGTGCAGCGGCGAACGGGCTTAGGGACAGCAAGCGACCACAGTGAGTCCCTGGGCAGGGCAGAACATAGGTACCTATGCTGTCTTGCCTGTTCTGGGAACCACATGTCTTTACAGTCCGCACTTCCCAGGACAGCCCGGACTCTAAAGTCTGACCGCTGACCTCGTAAGCACGACTGAACCGCACTCGTTTCGCCCAGTTCCCCATTGCGGAGGGAGAGAGTCCTCGACTTTTGTTCTCAGCTCGGAAGCACCCTGGGACTTGTAGTACCCAACCGAACCTACTACAGTTTACCCTCGAGCCCCGCACAGCCCTCGCCAACGGCTCTTGCTCGGTGCTAGGGCCGAGCAGGGCCGCGGCGGGCCGGGGTCGCTCGCAGGCTGGAGGCCGGGACAAGAACAGAGGCGACATAGAGAAAGAAAAGGGTTCCACATGGCGGACGCCAGTCGGGCAGCGCCAGCCGCGGGCCAGATGGCTGCGGATGGCGGCGGATGCTTGAGACACACTTACCATCATTTTGGAAGCTAATTAAGGCGCCCGCTACTCTTCCTCTTTTCTCCGTATTGGGGCCGCCCAACAACCCACAATTCCCCGCGCAACAGAAATCCCCAGAAGCTTCGCCAAGCCGTTGGACCGGGAGCGGAAGAGAACTAGCCACTTCCGGCACTCTATGGTTCGCTACCACAGAGTCGTGTGTGGCTAGAAGAGCCAGAGGTGAGGCCTTGGGAGACGCTCTAGCCGGTAGAGCGGGAGTCTAGCTGGAGGCGCTAGTTATCGCTGGGTTGCCCCTTGTTAGTCGCGCTTTTGGGTTTGAGACGGTAAGGTCCTTGCTGAGATCTGTCATCCTGCTTAGTAACCTTGACTCCGTCTCCCCGAAACCCCAGACGTCAGACCAAGAAATGTAATAAAGGCAAATCTTTATTAAATGCCAATTGTGAGACAGACTTATATGAAGGAGCGGGCACGTTTTGTGTCGATCTCATTTAATTCTGACAAACCTATTCTGTTGGACCCATTATGCCCATTTTTACTGATGAGGAAACCGAGGCGGAGAGGTTATGAAAGATATCCGCATCATAGATACACGAAAAGTGATAGCGAAGCAGGCATGGGAAACTGGCCTCAAAACCCATTTCCTGGCTCTACATTGGCCAGAGCCTTCCCGCAGAGGATGAGCATCAGATCTCGGCCAGCGCCCAAACACAGCGCACCGGCGCTGCTGGAACTGGGCGGAGAACCACCAGGATAGACGGATGCCTCCAGAGGAGGAGGTGGGACGAGGGAAGCGCAGCCGGGAGAAGGCAAATTGTAAAGCGAAGCGGCCTCAGGGAAGATCCAGCGAGACCACAAGTATGGGCGGCCAAAACTTCGATGGCTGAAGCGAGTCCTTTGGGCTCTTAAGTCCAGCTCATGCTCCTACCGGGCCCGCCCACAGCCGGCGAGGTCCCAGAAGGTCGAATCCAAACTGAGAAATGCTGGGGCGGAGCTGAGGTGAGGGCGGGCGGTAGCTGTTAAGAGTTTAGGCCATTCAGCCTTCGCCCCCACTTTTCTGGACCAATAAGAAGTGGACTAAGGCGCAGAGGCGGAAAGTGTGGCTACATGAGCAGGTATCATAGCCAATCAGGTGTGGGCCTCGTTCTCGTAGCCCAACCAGCGGTCAGAGCGGGTACGTGGGCGGGAGGCCGGAGCAGCTGTCAGGGTAAAGTCCGGGGAGCGACGCGCGGCGGGACAGCAAGAGGAGACGCGGCGCCGGGCCGGACCCTGGAGATGGTCCCCGGCGCCGCGGGCTGGTATTGTCTCGTGCTTTGGCTTCCCACGTGCGTCGCAGCCCACGGTGAGCGGCAACGGGTGGGGCTGCGCTGCGGGGCGGGGCTAGCCGTCCAGCTTGCGCGCATCTAGGGCTGGGGGCCACGGGTCACCTTGGGGACCCGCGAGTTCAGAGCAGGACAGGTCTGGGTACAGGCGGCTAGAGTGAGTAAATACTGGTCCCCAAGGGCGTAAGCTGGGCGCAGCATGAGGCAGAGCTCTGAATCCTCAGCTTCCCACGTCGAAACAGGTCCCAGAACCTCCCCCGTCAACCCGCCCACTAGCACCGACCCAGGTGACTTACGGTAAGACCAGGAAAGAAGCATAAGGGACAACTGAAGATGCTGAAGCTGGAGATATGTGTGAGAGCATTCAAATACATATACAGGAGCATATATTCCTACCCTTGGGCTCACACACACCAACACAAGTACCCACAATTGTTTGCACCTACACTAGCATTGAGCATATACATTTACCCACAGTTTAGGCAGATAAGCAAATGCAAAGGCAAGCTAGTGTGTGGTGGGAGGAGGGGAGAAGGGGAAGTTTACTACTAATCCAGGAAGGCTTCCTGGAGGTGTAAGAACAAAAGTTTATATAGCTTAGTACTAAATCAATGGAGCTCTACTTGATGGCTGTGATTTAGGCAGTAAGCAAGGACAGTTAAAGCCACAACCATTCCAAACCCTAGCACGCAGTTAGTGACTTGCGAATTTGTTGATTGACTAATGGACCTGTGGCAACAACTTTTATCCTTCAACATTCCTCAATAACTCTGGGCTAAGGAAACCAGGACTTAAGTCCAGGTAAAATACTAACTTTGGTGCCAAACAGAAGTTTCCATACCCCTAGAAAAGTCTGTTTGTTCTGGTAACTCTTTCTCAGTACGGTGGAGCTAGACACAGTTGTTACTGGTTGATTCAACCTTTATTGAACACCCACTATATTGTAGCCACTATGCTAGGGATTCAGTATTGAATGAAGGTACAAATTAAAGATCTATGCCTAGTGGAAAAGACAGACATTAAAAAATTATGAATCTTGTATAATTACACATTACGTTGGACATACCAATTGAAGAAAAAAAGTAGTACATTTGTGGCTTGGCACCCATAGCTCTGTGAGTAGGGCGCCAGCCACATATATCAAGGCTGGTGGGTCTGGGCTCAGCCCAGGCCTGCTAAACAATGACAACTGCAACCAAAAAATAGCTGGGCATTGTAGCAGGTGCCTGTAGTCCCAGCTACTTGGGAGACTGAAGCAAGAGAATCGCTTAAGCCCAAGAGTTGGAGGTTGCTGTGAGCTGTGACACGCCACAGCACTCTATTGAGGGTGACATAGTAAGACTCTGTCTCAAAAAAAAAAGTACATTTGAATGGATTTAGGGGAGGGCAATCATAAGGCAGAAGCTTTCTCCAAGAAAGTGACATTTAAGCTATGACCTGAAGGAAGACTAGGAGTGAGCCAGGTAAACTGGTGGTGGTAGAGTGGAAGTAGGAAGCCTTCCAGTAGAGGGAACATCTTGTAGGAAGACCCAGAGAAAGGAAGAAACTGAAAGGCAGTTTGAATATAGGGAGATGAGACTGTAGTGGCAGCCAGGGGCCAGAGCAAGCAGGGCCTTGTAGGCCACAGTTAAAAGTCTACATTTTAAGTGCAAAGGGAAGTCTTTGGAGGGTATTGATGCCCTAAGTGTGGTGATATGATTACAATGGCTAAGATTTTTTTTTTTTTGAGACGGAGCCTCAGGCTATCCCCCTGGGTAGAGTGCCATGGCATCACAGCTCGCAGCAACCTCCAACTCCTTGGCTCAAGCGAGTCTCCTGCCTCAGCCTCCCAAGTAGCTGGGACCACAGGCGCCTGCCACAACGCCTGGCCATTTTTTTTTTTTTTTTTTGAGACAAAGCCGCAAGCAGTCCCCCTGGGTAGAGTGCCGTGGCATTACAGCTCACAGCAACCTCCAACTCCTGGGCTCAAGCAAGTCTCTTGCCTCTGCCTCCCAAGTAGCTGGGACCACAGGCACCCGCCACAACGCCCGGCTACTTTTTTGTTGCAGCCGTCATTGTTGTTTGGCGGGTCCGGGCTGGGGATTCGAACCTGCCACCTTAGGTAGGTGTACGTGGCTGGCGCCTTAGCCGGTTGAGCTATAGGCGCCAAGCCCTTATTACTATTTTTTAAAGGGACAGGGTCTTAACTCTGTCACTCAGGCTGGAGTGCAGTTGTATAATGGTGCCATCATAACTCACCGCAATCAATAACTCCTGGACTCAAGCCTCTCCTGCCTCAGCCTCCAGAGTAGCTGGGACTACAGGCAGCCGCCACAACGCTTGGCTAGTTTTTCTTTTTTCTTTTCTTTTCTTTTCTTTTTTTTTTTTTTTTTTTGAGACCGAGCCTAAAGCTCTCCCCCTGGGTAGAGTGCCGTGGCATCACAGTTCACAGCAACCTCCCACTCCTTGGCTCAAGCGAGTCTCCTGCCTCAGCCTCCCAAGTAGCTGGGACCACAGTGCCCGCCACAGTGCCTGGCTATTTTTTGGTTGCAGCCGTCATTGTTGTTTGGCGGCCTGGGCTGGATTAGAACCCGCCACCTTAGGTGTATGTGGCTGGTGCCTTAGCCACTTGAGCCACAGGCGCCGAGCCGCTAGTTTTTCTTAGTAGAGACCGTCGCGCTCTTGCTCAGGCTGCTGAGCTTAATCAAAGGATCCTCCCACCTCAGCCTCCCAGACCTCTGGGATTTCAGGCGCGCGCCACCGCGCCCTGTCTTGGGACAATTTCAGAGGAGGGCTTATGCATTCCTGTAACGCTGACTCGCAGACCCTGACCTTGTCGCTTTCAGAAAAGCCACTGGCAGAAGATCCGGACCATGGTGAATCTGCCGGTCATCAGCCCTTTCAAAAAGCGTTACTCCTGGGTACAGCTGGCTGGGCACACAGGTGAGCTGGGTTGCACACATGGCGTGGGGAGGTGCCCCGACAGGAGGGGGCTGGGCAGACTGACTGGTGCCTGTCCGCAGGGAGTTTTAAGGCGGCCGGCACCAGTGGGCTGATCCTGAAGCGCTGCTCGGAGCCGGAGCGCTACTGCCTGGCGCGTCTGATGGCAGACGCGCTGCGTGGCTGCGTGCCTACCTTCCACGGCGTGGTGGAGCGCGACGGCGAAAGCTACCTGCAGTTGCAGGACCTGCTCGACGGCTTCGACGGGCCCTGCGTGCTTGACTGCAAGATGGGCGTCAGGTACGCGTGCCTTGCGATGCTGGGTGAGGCAGGGACCATGTTGGGGTCGGGGGCTTAAGCACTCAATGGGGTGCCCTGTACGCCCCCTCATTCCCGGCTGGGGCCTACATCCCTACAGGACTTACTTGGAGGAGGAACTGACCAAGGCGCGGGAGAGGCCAAAACTGCGGAAGGACATGTACAAGAAGATGCTGGCAGTGGACCCTGAGGCGCCTACTGAGGAGGAGCACGCGCAGCGCGCGGTCACCAAGCCGCGCTACATGCAGTGGCGAGAAGGCATTAGCTCCAGCACCACGCTAGGCTTCCGCATCGAGGGGATCAAGGTGGGCAGGCTCGCTTCGCTCTACACCATGCTGGCCTTTCCTCCGCCCTAGCCCCACCACCGGGTGTCCTTCCCATTTTGTTGTCTCCTCCCGCCATACCCCAACTGCCCCATCACTGTGATCGCCACCACCATCACTGCCACCACCACAAGAGGCCCTCTGGCGGCCGCCTCGCTGTCCCCAGCAGCCAACGCCCCTGGAGGTACCGCTGCCCTAGGTTGATCCTCTTTGCCCAGTGGTCCAGGCACCCCATGACACTCCCATCCCACCTCCTTTAGAAAGCGGACGGCTCCTGTAGCACCGACTTCAAGACTACGCGCAGCCGGGAGCAAGTGCTTCGCGTCTTTGAGGAGTTTGTGCAAGGAGATGAGGAAGTGCTGGTGAGGGCGGAATCCCAGAACCCTGAGGTGTTGGGGATCCTGAGATCAAGGGATGCCCCTGGGCAACGCCTGTGGCTCAAAGGAGTAGGGCGCTGGCCCCATATACTGGAGGTGGCGGGTTCAAACCCGGCCCTGGCCAAAAAAAAAGGATACCCCTGGTCATGCTGAGGAGTGCTCTCGTTTATGTGACCTCCTTTATTTCGCTGAGTTGTGACTGCTTTATGTTCCTTCCCTTCTGGGTTGTGCCCGCTGCAGGAGGCCTGTACTCTCCTCACAACAGTATCTGCCAGGCTGAACATGCATCGTGCCTCTTAATTGTTAGCAGGGGCTCACTTAGAGTTTATTCATTTGCCCTTCTTGTCTACTCTCTCCAGAGGAGGTACCTGAACCGCTTGCAGCAGATCCGGGACACCCTGGAGGTCTCTGAGTTCTTTAGGAGGCATGAGGTAAGAAGCCTCCAGGCTCAGGTCTGGGATTTGTGAGGCCTAGAGTGGGAATAGGGTGGGGGCTTCTCAGGGACAGGGCTGTGGCCTGACTGCATGGGGCTCGGCAGGTGATCGGCAGCTCACTCCTCTTCGTGCATGATCACTGCCATCGCGCTGGTGTGTGGCTCATCGACTTTGGCAAAACCACACCCCTCCCTGACGGCCAGATCCTGGACCACCGGCTGCCTTGGGAGGAGGGCAACCGTGAGGATGGCTATTTACTGGGGCTGGACAATCTCATTGGCATCTTGGCCAGCCTGGCTGAGAGATGAGGCTGGACTCCTGTCCCCGCGTGGGCCCATCGGTCTGACATGTGGACCTGCGGCTACCTCCCCACTGTGCATGCCGGCGAGAGAGACTGAAACCCCGTCGTGCAGACGGCTCACACAGTCCTGCAGGGCCAGGCACCAACCACTAAGTGAGCGCGCTGCTGATGTCAGGGATTGGCGCCCATAGGGCCCCAGCCCCCATCGTTCCCAGAGCAGAATGACACGCATTTACAGAATGAGAGGGAACAAAAGCTTCTTCCTCAGCCCAGCTCTTCTGAGGAGGCTCCACCCTCTCCAGAGGAGCCAGGTAATGACTTTTATTTAGCAGGCATAGACTTACTGGTATAACCTCCTACACTACAATAAGACTGTCCTTCCCAATAAAACTCAAAGACCCAGTTTCTATGACTCAGGCCTCATCCCTTCCCTCCTGTGGTCCCCTCTTCCTCGGTTCTAGTATCCCTGACATCCACTCAGATCACTGGAGGATGTGAGAAGAGCTTTTTATTGGAAGAATCTGCAAAGTTGGGAACTGTTCAGATGAAGGATATTCTTAGAGGGCCAGGACTCCCTGGGGATGGGAATGGGAAGGGGTTCTGGCCCCAAAGATCAAAGGCTAGAAATGGTTTGGCCCTTCCCCAGGAGGCCTGGAGTTGGTTTCCGGCATGGAAAGTCCAGTGCTGCCAAGCCAGCCCTGAGACAGGTCCAGACATGCAGACTGCAGGGGAGAGAGGCCGGTGGAATAACAAGCCACTTAGAAGCCTGATAAGGAGTAGAGAAAGGAGCCATCCCTATCATCAATACCTGAGTCCTCACTCTCAGGGCCTCGTGGGGCCCAGGAGCCATAGGTGGGATTCCAGAGGTTCTGAGGTTGGAGGCCTCTGGTTTTGAGGAACTTGACTGCAGAGGGCAGCCCAAGAGGGCTCCCTCCCCAGCTTTTCGTGCCCTCTGGACTCAGCTCCTGGGGCTGTGGGGATTTGGGGCTCTCCAAAGATCTGTTCCCCAGCCCAAAAGCCCCATCCTCTTCCAGGGTGGGCCTCAGCTCCACTGGCAGGGGTGAATTCAACACATCGGGGTCCTGTAAGAGGAAAGTTGGGGAGCAGGAGACCATGGAGTTGTTTTATGGCTTCCCTCCTCACCCCCAAGACCAAGATCATCAGTGTGGGTCAGGGAGCACACCTGAGTGCAGTATTGAAGATGCTCCAAAATGCTGGCAAAATTGGGCCGGAGTTCAGGCTGGTGCTGCCAACACTGGGTCATGATGCGGTACCTGGGAGGAGGTAGGAGTTCATGCCCACCTATGGCCATGAAGGATCTCCTTCCCTGGGCAGCCCTCTAAACTCACACTGGCCCTGGACAGCCCCTAGGAGGATCCATCCGGCCCCCTGCAACAATGAAATCCAGCACCTCCTGGTTGGTGCGCCCAGGGTAGGGCATGTAGCCCAGTGAGAAGATCTCCCAGAGCAGCACCCCAAAAGACCTGTATCATGAATAGTGGAACCAGGTGAGACTCATTCACACACCCTACCCTTCCCTCCCACAAGTTCGCCCAGAAAGGAAGGGATTAGCCTCAAAACAGGACAGGAAGATAAGGAAGGGTGTGTTATCACCAGGAGTCTGTCTTAGATGTGAAGATGCCCTCCAGGAAGGCTTCTGGGGGCATCCACTTGACTGGGAGCAAGGCCCGGTCCCCCTTATGGTAATAACTGGCCCTACAGGAGGGAGGAGAGGAGTGATGAGTTGTTTAAATCATCTGGTAAACCCTCTTGGACCAATAGCCTTCCCAGCTCCCCAAGCCTCACACCGGTAGATATCTCTTGCCATTCCAAAATCCCCAATCTTGGCCACTCGGCTGGGCCCAGTGCAGCTCAGCAGGCAATTCCGGGCAGCGATGTCCCTGCAGTTTGGCAAAAATATCACTCCCAGAACAGATGATTTGGCCCTTCCTGATCTATTTCCTTTAAAGGAACAAGGAAGGGGAGGCAGTGGGACTGGGGATCCCCTGAACCAGGACTGCTCCCAACCTGTGGATGAAATGATTTTCCTCCAGGTAGTGGCAGCCCTGGGCTATGTCCTGGGCCAGCTGCAGCAGGTCCTGCATGACTAGAGTTGACGGCTGGCCCTGGGTCAGGGAGAAGGTGTGTCAGTCCATGCAGGACACATGAGCAGGCTCTTTGGAGGGCTGAGAGAAGGGTCTCACCAGGTGTGGCCGGCTATGCCTCAGGAAACTCTTCATGTCCCCTCCAGACATCAGCTCCAGCAGAATGAAGCGGGGGGCAGCCTGGAGGCTGAGCCCCACACACTGCACGATGTTCTTATGGCTAAACTTGCTGACAGGATGGTGCACATACCCCATCACCAGCAGGGAGATAGAAACCATGTTCCATAAAACTGGAGAGGACCTCTGTGTTGCCAGACTTGCCACTTCTCAACCCCAGGATGAAGAAGGGCTGTCCTGTAGGCAGTCCTGGCTTCTCCCTCCCGCCTTCCAGCCCTGCCCCCACCCCAGGTCCACCTGATGATGAGTGCCTCCATCAGGAAGTCCAACTCGTCTTGACGAGAGCAGAATTCTGGCAGAGTCTGGGGTGGGCAGAGGAAGAGCACAGAGATTCTGAACTCCCCTGGACACTTAAGGAGGGTGGGTTAACCTTAGCTCTAGTAATTGCTCTCCCCTCCATGGTGTCCTTCTTTCCTGCCCCAGCATTAAGTCTCACCCCCTCTCACCTTAATAGCCACCTGCAGTGGTCTGGAATCCCCAGGAAGGCCAATTACCAGTCCCTCATACACCTCCCCAAAGGCACCGTGACCCAGAGCTCTACAGGAAGACAGGTTGGAAGTGAGTGGTTGGCTGGCCTCGAGGAGGGTCCTAGAGAGTCCTAGTACCCCTTTTCTGTGCCCTGCTCCTCCACATCCCCATGTCTCTGGCTGACCCTATGTGAGCTCTCTCTGCATCATGGCATGGTGGAAACCCTGCAAGGGTGACATGGATTTGCACAGAGCCAGGGCAAAGAGAGGGCAGATGTGAGGTCAGATGGGGGGGGAAGACTGTGATGAGACCTTTCCTTAAGTCCTGGCAGACACCCTAGGAGGCAAGGGGTGTCTCCTGGGCTCCAAAATAGTCTTATTCTTTTTTTTTTTTTTTGAGACAGAGCCTCAAGCTGTCCCCCTGGGTAGAGTGCCATGGCATTACAGCTCACAGCAACCTCCAACTCCTGGGCTTGAGCGAGTCTCTTGCCTCCACCTCCCAAGAAGCTGGGACCACAGG
>CAUYTI010101705.1:0-14790 GCA_963575145.1 Galago senegalensis | reverse complement strand
TTCAAATCCCCAGCCTGGACCCGCCAAACAACAATGATGGCTGCAACCAAAAAATAGCCGGGCGTTGTGGCGGGCGCCTGTGATCCCAGCTACTTGGGAGGTAGAGGCAGGAGACTCTCTTGAGCCCATGAGTTGGAGGTTTCTGTGAGCTGTAATGCCATAGCACTCTACCCAGGGGGATAGCTTGAGGCTCTGTCTCAACAAATAAAAAAAATAAGAATATTAAAACATAATCCTAATTTATGGTGCCTGAAAATACCATTTTCATATTAGTACAACCCCCTAGAAGTGTGATTTTTAAATTCCTTTCTAAAATCACCAGCTTCCCCTATAAATAAACAAGGGCTTACTAAGAACACACAATATGCTACAAAATATAGGCTTCCTGATTCATATGATAATTGTTCATGTATGCAACTGAGTAGTTTATACGCTTAATGACGCTTTAGCATTCGAAATTTTATTTTTAGAAGTTATTTTTAAAAGTTTTGCTAAGAATAAACTGGAAAATAACGCACTCATTTTGCTTAATACAAAGTAACTTTGTAAAATCCCACAAAAGCAGAAACTATGATGTCTTCAGGACCCTCTGAGGCTAGTTTGAGGTCTAGGCTTCAAACGGTGATTTGGAGGGGAAGGGGGATAGAAGTAGTTGGAAGGTCTTAGTGCGTTTGGTACTGAGAAAAAGAGTTTCTGAATTTTGCATTTTTGACAAAGATCTATTGTACTGGGGAAACGGGGAGCTGGCAATGTAGACACTATTCTATGTTGTGACAAAGATGCTTCCTGAAATAAAATTTGGTGTGTTTACAGCTCCACGTATTAGTAAATTTTAGAGAAAGGATCGTAAAATTACAAGAGAAGAGCAGTGGTGCAGTCTGGTGCTGTGTTAAGGGGATACAGAGGAGGTGAGAGGCATCCTTATTTTGCTCAAATGGAGAGCGAAACGGACTCACACCCAACATGTGCCTTCATCACCACAAAGGGACAGAAACAATTCAGCTGGCCAGCGATCACGTCTGGAACTCCGCACCGCCATCATCATCTTTCTGTCATTATTTTACAACAGATTTTCACTACATGGTATTGTAAAATGCATTCTGTACCCTTAAACTGTACATCAATATTATATGTCCTATACCATTATGCATTTTATATGTACATAATCCTATAATTTACATACATCATTTTGATTAATAGTTATATGTCTGTCTTTCCAAAAATTATAATATTACATTTGTGTCATGATCTCTCCTAAATTTTATCTCCACTCACATATACGTCATTGTTCTCTCTTAGCAAAAGTATAACCCAGACTAAGTACCAGTTTCCATCTGTCTTGTCCACCACGCCCAATGCAGAGGGAGCCACTTCAAAGTCACGACAACTAATGACAGTGGGTGTTTAATCTGACTTCAAGACTGCGTTCACTCTGGAAGACCTGTGATGTTAATTGCACGTTTTATTCTCCCATCTTCTATCCCAACACCTCCATCCCTTCTTCAATCTTGGGACACTGCTTCTTTTTTGTTTTTGTTTTTTGGGACAGAGTCTCACTTTGTTGCCCTCGGTCGAGTGCCATGGCGTCACAGCTCACAGCAACCTCCAGCTGTTGGGCTTAAGCAATTCTCTTGCCTCAGCCTCCCCGAGTTGCTGGGACTACAGGAGCCCACCACAGCACCCGGCTATTTTGGTTGCAGTTGCCACTGCTGTTTTAGCTGGCCGAGGTCAGGTTTGAACCGGTCACCCTCAGTATATGGGCCCAGCGCCCTACCCACTGAGCCACAGGCACTGCCTGACATTGCTTCTTTTTTAACTAAGAAATGTAAATAACAGTATGAGACTCCCTAAAGCACATTTGTGTACAAGACAAACATTGGTATCCACATACCCCATTCAAACTCTCTCCCTCTTATGCTGCAGGGCTGAACTACAAATTTGTGCTATGATCCAAGCAGTTTTAACCTGGGATAATGATGTCTCTATGGAGAGAAATCACACTGTTAATAAACTTGGAAGGGAGAGAGGGAAAACCACAAGCCAAATCTGTACCTTTCCTTTTTACAAACAACTAACAAAAATGAGCATTTCTCTCTCTTTTATTTTTTTTGGCCGGGGCTGGGTTTGAACCCACCACCTTCAGCATATGGAGCCGGTGCCCTACCCTTCTGAGCCACAGGTGACACCCAAAATGAGCATTTCTTTCCATTACGAATGTCTGTAGCAAACCGTGGTTGTGTTAGCTGGCGCTGTGACTTCATCATCAATATTCTCCCACATGTTCTAGATGGTGCAGCTACCTAGCAATGTCTTTTGCTCTTCTCACTATTAAGCAAGGTTGTTAAACCCATCCTTTAGGCTAAGCACCAGTAGCCTTCATATTCATATGTATTTAAGATAATAATGTTAGGGAATATTTGCTGAAGGATGCCCTTGAGTAAGTGAGAGAAATGTGAGCAAAAGAGCAAGTGGCCACCATCATAATTTCCCTGCTATAGTTTAATGCTCATCTCTTTAAACATCTTCCACTTCTTCTTTATACACTTGACTATTTTATTAGCAGAATATCTTGTTGAAGAGGAAATAGTGCCATTTTCTCACTACATTACCACAGAAAATAGAAAATAAAAAATAAATTGACCCCTCTGAGACTATGTGCACATATAAATGTGTGTGTATTTACACATAGCATATAATCACAATATATTGTGAATATATTTGCGCATATGCAAATATATCACTAATTATTAATACATTTGCATATATGTGTATATGTTTATATATGTATATACGTATATAAACATATACACATAAAAGCTTTTCTAGTTACATGTATAGATGGCATCACAAAATGGGATAGACTGTGAATTTTGAATAAATACCAAACTCTAACCTAAGTGATTTAAGTAAAATCTGTGACATGCAGGACTGACGTGTAATTATCGTAAGCTATCTGAGCCTAATCAACTATCATTGAGCTATCTGGTCCTATCACCTACAGGGTGCTTTGTCCGAAGAGAAACTACATTAGTAGAGTTAGGTGAGCTTCTTAAGATATAAAAATGAAATTCAATGAGAATCTGTTCACTTATTCATCACTTTTTAGAGAAATAACATGGGACCATTTTCCATACAGGGTTCCACCATACGGAAATGAGGCCAGCAGTTACCTTGGACCACAATTTTACGATCATCAGCAGTCATAATCGTAATTGGGATGTAGTAAGACTTTGTTGCGTAGTTGATGCATGAGTTATCCAGACGAGGTGTGGAGTGAAGATACTGTATTTTTTATGCCTTTACACACATTCAGTTTTTAACCAAGCATCTTATTGCTGCTTACTCTCCCAAGAACTCCAAAATATTACGTCTTCCTTGCATTGTGATTATAAATGTTGTGATCACATAACAAGAAAGGAGTCTGGAAACTGTTAAATTATTTCTCTGGCTAAAGCATTAGTTTTTTTATATCTTTGATTATGACATGTTGTTCACCCAATGCTACACTTTTGAGGTTGTACAGCAGAACTGAGTTTCTGTGACTATAAGGTACAGCACCGTACTTTAGTCCAGAGTGATCTCATTAAGACATCACAGTGTGACATCCAGGTAGATGGCTCAGAAAAAACAAAACAAAACATTTATTTCTCAACTTGATTGGATTTTCCTCAATTTGGTCTTAAGGTCTTTCTTGGGAGACTGGCTATAAACTCTAGTTCTGCCCTCATGACAGGTTTATAGTACATCTTTCACAGGATTTTTTTTATCCTGGTGGATAGAAGTGCCTCAGTGTCCAACCTGTTACCAGGTGTCCCTTTCCAAGGAAACTGAATTATTCTGGCAGACACCCTTGTGGATCTTGTCCTAGACATTCCACGGAAGAGCCTTGACAAGAAGGAGAGTTAGATTCAGGCGACGCATAAAAGAGGTAACTCAAATCTGTCAAGTGTAGAACATAGAGGTTTTGGCCCAATAATCAAGTAAATGAGGTGAAAGCTATGATGACTGGTTTGATGTAACCACGTCAGATTGTATAAAAAAAAGAAATCAGCACATTGTACCCCACACATGCATGAATGCATTCATGATCTATGTGTATTTGACTTAATAAAAAAATAAAAACCAAACAAACAAACAAAAAAAAATACACAAAATAACAGAAGTGGTCCATGACTTGCAGATCCCAAAGACGAGAGGACATCCCACTTCACGTGAGCTGACCGGAAGGGGTAGTAATCTGAGACACATACATCTGCAACCAGCAGAATGGGGAAGCAAGAGAGAAAGCAGAGAGCAAGGGAATGAGGGACAAAGACATTATTGGGGTCCAGGACAGAACCCCACCAGGTTTCCCTGGGGGAACTGGAATTGGTAGGTTGACTGCAGGCAGACACAGCTCCACGGAGCCAGCCCACGACTGGTAGGTGATCACCATCCCATGTCTGTGCAGCCCATGCTAAATGTGGGGTGAATGAAGTAGGTTGCATATAGCTGTCCCATAGGGAAGTGGTCACCAGGAGCTGGCTGTGTAAGGCAGGCAGATATCTGGATGGACGTCCTTGAGGACCTGGGAAGAGGTGGAGGTCTGCAAACTGGGTCAAGTCCTACTTTTTGAACGAGAAAGTCAAACTCATATTCAAGAATCACATTCAGCCTTTCCGTCCTCAGACATTTTTCAAATTATGACATGAGGAAGTCGAGTCTAAAGAGTAACAATCTCCCTGGGCAGAGAAAATGATCAGAGTTCAGAACTGCTGAGGTAGATGGACTTTTTGGAGAAAGAAAAAGAGAAAAGATAGCCGCTCATTTTGTGATGCTGAGGCAACACAAAATTATAAGAATTCGCTACTACTAGTTACTATCACTAACTAAAACAAAATGTATAGGTCATGATACATGAAGTGACCCCATGGTAACATTCTGCCGTTGTTATTTTTATATGATATAAATATGTCATTAGTTCATTTATTCAATGAACATTAATTTTGTTCTCTAGCCAGGCTCTATGTTAAGTCCTGAGGTTATTAAAGAGCATGGTGCACTTTCTAAAACCTGCACCTTTAAAACAATTCGGAAACAGCCGACACTATTTAATGAATAGGGAATATGCGACAGGTCTTGATAGGATACCAAGAGCAGTATCTGGTGTGCACTGTGTGAGTTCACAGTTAAACATTTTCTCCTCGGAGAACACCCCCTGTTCAGTGTGGCACATCAGAAATGGCAAAAAGCCTCAGTGTTCACGGGACATAGAGTTAAGGTCAGAAAGGAGAACTGCTAGAGAAAAAAAATCATGGGAAGAACAGAGTCAGAAAAGGGGAAAGCTCCAGTCCACGTTCAAATACAGGCTGCCTCAGATGCCTTTTCAACCCTGTGGCAGGAGATGAGATTAAAAGAAGCCCAGCAGAAAGCAACATATGCAAGGCTGGAATGTTTTAACAAATTCCTAGTACTGGAGAGAAGATGTTTAAAATTTATATCATATCAATTGAGAGGAGACTTCAGTAGGAATTGACAATGGGCTCATTTGGCAGGGGTAATGACCTAGTTCAGGGCTAAAGGTCCTGCCCTACAATTAAAGAAAAAACACAATTCAAAGGGTCCTAACATCATCTAAAACAAGCCTCCTCAGGATCAGGGTGATTATGCCCGCCAGTTAAAACTTTAAGTTCTTAAAAGGAACAGAAAAAATCCAGAGGCTATATAAGGTTGCTTATAATATGGCCAGCATAAAATTTTAAAAAAAAATGTAAATAAGTAGAAAAATGTAGCCTATAGGCAAGAGAAGAACGCAGAGAGGACAAATCTATGGTCATCAGAGAAAGACGCTAAAATCATGGCAGCAAATATGTTAAAGGTGTATGAAAAAAGATGGATTCAGCGGATAAAAAGAATAACTTTAAAAAAGCCATGGAAACATTAAACAAGAGTAAGAAAAAAAATCTTAAAACTAAAAAAAGAAAATTCCGAAATCAAATATGTATCAGATTATTTCTGTTTACAGCCATGATTAAGGAAAAGGTATCTAGCTTATCCATCCTTTGTTAATAAATGTTAAACTAGAAAAATTATATTGATCCACTGTTCCAAATACCAGTCAAGAAATACGTGAAGGTTTGACTCTTAAAAGAAGAATCACATTCAGTCTGTCTATCCTTAGACATTTTTCAAATTACGACCTAAGGAAGTAGGATCTAAAAAATAATGATCTCAAGTGGGTAGAGGCAAAGGAGATCAGAGTTCAGAACTGTGGAGGTGGATGGACTTTTTAGAGACAGGCAAAAAAAAAAAAAAAAAAAAAGATAGCTACTAAAAAAACAACTCCCCAAATACATACAGGAGACCCCTGGAGTATTTGGCCGAATAGTAAGCTGAAAATGTGCAGGGCAATATTCTGAAAAACCTTGTCAAGTAGAGCCAAAACCAGGTGGGAGATTCCTGAAGATTTTGTGGCCTGCACAATCTTAGGAGGCTTTGGAGATCCAGCCTCCAGAAAGGAAATAGCGGTGGGAAGGAAGTGGAGACTCCAGAAAGATGTGGTCCACGGAGTAGAGCTGCTTTAGCTTTAAATCAAGAATTACTCCATGTCCCATCAACATGCCTAGGATGAAGCCACTAAGCCTCGGCAAGTTTCAACTCACTTGCTAGCAGATTATTTGCCTCCAAGAATGACATTAACCAGTCTTTGAAGAAAATCAACAAAATGCAGGACATGACTAATGCAGCAGGTACAATATTCGCTATAAATCAAAAATTACCAGTCATGCAAAAAAAAAAATAGAAAAGTGACTTAGAACTAAGATTAAAAACTAGTCGTTTGAAACACACCCAGAAAGGAAGATATTAGAAGTGGAAGACAGTGACCTCAAAACAGTTACTAAAATAGTTTCAAGTATATAAGTAAAAATGAAACTAGGGAAATAGTCTATTCACTGATAAAAATATCACCAGAAAATTGGTAACCAGCACAATTAAATGGAGAAATCGCTTTCATTGAACCATTGTCTCACATTCCTAGATGAGGCTATGTCATTAAGTGAGAAATCAAAGTCTATGAAGTAAATGTAGCTTACTCTAATGACCCTGCCGTTAGTACGCATTGCTATACATGAATCATCCTAAAACAAAATCCAAAAAAAAAAAAATGCTAACTTAGAATGGCAAAAATCTCCTGGTCCAATCGAGATGAGTGTTCATCCTGGATATATGGCTTTAAAGTTTGGTGTAAGGATTATGGTGGATGTGGAGAAGAGGGAACATTTACGCACTGTGGGTGGGAATATAAATTTGTACAGCCATTATAGAAAAAAATATGGTGCTTCCTCAGAAAACTCAAAACAGAACCACTGCACTATCCAAATTAGAGATGGGGCCTTGCTATGTTGCCCAGGCTGGACTTGAACTCCTACCTCAAAGTGACCCTCCTGCCTCAGCCTCCTGAGCAGCTGGGACTGCAGCCATGTGCCACTTCACCTAGCTACTACTGGGTACTTAATCATGGGGGGAAAAATCAGTGTCTCAAAGGGATATTTGCACCCTCATATTTATTGCTGCAGTAGTCACAATAGCCAAGATACAGAATCAGCCTAAATGCCCATCAGTGGATGAGCAGATAAAGAAAATGTGGTGTATAAACACAGTAGAATGTAGTTCAACTGCCCCCAAAAGAAAAAAATCATCATTTGCAGCAATGTGAATGGAACTAGAGATTATTACACTAGATGAAGTAAGCCAGGCACAGAAAAAAGAAATATTGCGTGATCTCACTTATATGTGGGAACTACAGAGTTAACCGTGTGGAGGTAGAGAGTGGAACAGTGGTTCCCAGGGCCTGTCAACTGCTACACACGTCCAGTTCCATAGAAGGCGTAAGTTCTAGAGTTCACCAGCAGGGTAGGAGGACTATCGTTAACAATAATTTATTGTATATATAATAGTAGCCAGAAGATCTGAAATGTTCCCAATGTGACATGAAAGACCAAAATAAATGCCCTTTCACCAAGGAAGATGGACTGTAAACTTAAGAGAACAAAGTTTCCAAAGGGCTGAGGGTTCAGTGATTGGTCCTCATGGCAACTCTCTAAGTTCCTCCAGCTACAAGACAAAACAACTCCCTAATACAAAGAGTTAGCAGGCCAATTATCAGACTCCCTCCAAACTCTGACAGCCCAGACCACTACACCTCTGACTGGATAGAGGAAAGCCTTACAAATACTCTTCCCTGACAAGCAACTGCAGATCTTAAGCCAGCTTCCTCCAGCTTACAGAGACTGCGCACAAGCTGTCTTTGCTGTGGTTTACTTTTGACTTTGATGTAAAGAGGTGATTCCATCTCATTTTGATGCAAAACTCTGCCCCAGAGGTAACATGGGCTGTATGTTACATGTGTTTACCTATTGCTCGTGTGCCCAATTCCCCTCATCAATACAGAGAGTACCAAAAACTGTACTCGCATTTTAAGAGATGCTAAATCTGTATTACTTTTTCAAGTTGAATTGAAGGTACCATTACTGGTCAAGTGGACCTAGACGTACTACACACCTCTGTTTCACCTGCAACTTGTACGCTTTGGGGGAATGATCCATTTTACTTTCAACAAGACTTCTTAAAACGTGTATGCATTTTTTTGGCACCCCCAGTATATACATGTACAACTTTTCCCCAAACCTGACTTTATTTGTACCCTGTGTGGACATAAAACCCAAATGCCTTTTTCTTCTTTGAAGATCAAACATCTTCAGTCCACTCCAGAGATTATCTCTTCCTGGTTTGCAGGTCAACGCTGCCAATAAAACTCTCTCCTTTCTATTATTTAGCCCTCCTGGTGGTTTTTTGGATGACATTAACACAAATAAGTGATAAATGTTTGAGGTGATAAATATTCTAGATACCCTGATTTGATTATTACACCCTGTAGACATACATCAAACTAGCACATGTACCCCATAAATTTGTAAAATTGTTTTGTGTAAATTAAAAGGAAGAAAGAAAGGAAGATTGGACCAGACAAGTTTACTTAAGAATCCACTGAAGAGAAGAGTAAGCCACAAAGGAGGCATTAAAAAGAGGACAGGTTCTGGCCAATCTCAGAAGATCCCTGGTGTTTAAAATAAATACATCTAAATGGCTAATGAAGAAAGGCAAAGGGGAGTTTGTTTTATATAAAGAAAAAGAGTGGATGTTTTTCTTTCTCTGTATCTATTTAATGTAGTTTTATTTTTCTCTGTCTTCCCAAAGTCTACCTTTACTTGTCCAATCAGCAAAGCAAAATGAGGAGAGGATATACACGGATACAATACTGTAGTCAAATCCAACGTGGTTACCCTATCAACCAAATGTTCTGTCTAGTAATAAATTCAGCTGAAAGTCACTGATAGTCTTTCATATTTTTTCAGGCCAGCTAATTATGAAGGAATGATACACAGTGATTGAAGCAGTGGGCTATTTTCTCCAGCACGGACTAATAGTCTCAATTTTGAATAAGTTTCTCTTCTTGTGACTCCATAAAAAGCACTATGCTACTCTCGTCAAAGTTAAATGTCTTAGGCTACATGAGTATTCCTCACATTATTTCTCCTAACATAGGTACATACATTACTTTTTTTTTTAAATTGTTGGGGAGTCATTGAAGGTACAAGAAACCAGGTTACACTGATTGCATTTGTTAGGTAAAGTCCCTTTTAAAATTGCACCTTGCCCCCAAAAGTTGTGTCGCACACCAAGACCCCACCTCCTTCCCTCTCTCTGATCTCCTCTTCCCCCAGCCTCCCACTGTGTCATTGTCATTAATTGTTCTCATATAAAAACTGAATACATAGGGCAGCACCTGTGGCTCAAAGGAGTAGGGCACTGGCCCCATATGCCGGAGGTGGCGGGTTTAAACCCAGCCCTGGCCAAAAAAAAAAAAAACTGCAAAAAAATTGAATACATAGTATCCATGCTTCTCCGTCCTTGTTATGCTTTACTAAGATTAATGTTTTCCACTTCCATCCAGGTTAATACAAAAGCTGTAAAGTCTCCACTGTTTTTTAATGGTTTAATAGCATTGCATGATATATATATGCCACAGTTTGTTAATCCATTCCTGGGTTGGGGGGCATTTAGGCTGTTTCCATATTTTGGCGATTATAAATTGAACTGCGATAAACAGTCTAGTGCAAGTGTCATTATGATAAAAGGATTTTTCTCCTTCTGGGTAGATGCCCACTAATAGGATTGCAGGATCAAATGGGAGGTCTAGCTTGAGTTCTTTGAGGGGTCTCCATACGTCTTTCCAAAATGGTTGTCCCAGTTTGCATCCCACCAGCAGTGTAAAAGTGTTCCCTTCTCTCTACATCCGCACCAGCATCTGCAGTTTTCAGATTTTGTGATGTGGGCCATTCTTGCTGGGGTTAGATGGTATCTCAGGGTGGTTTTGATTTGCATTTCTCTAATAATTAGGGACAATGAGCATTTTTTCATATATTTGCAAGCCATTCGTCTGTCTTCTTTATAGAAGGTTCTATTCATGTCTCTTGCTCATTGATCTATGGGATTGTTGACTTTTTCCATGTGGATTGATTTGAGTTCTCTATAGATCCTAGTTATCAAGCTTTTGTCTGATTCAAAATATGCATTTTGAATGTCTAGGTTGTCTATTTTGCTTTGGTTATTGTCTCCTTAGCTGTACAGATTTTTTCAGTTTAATTAAGTCCCATTTGATTATTTTTGTTGTTGAGGATTTTTATTGTTTCATGCCTTAAATTTAAGTCCTTTATCCATCTTGAGTCAACTTTTTTGAGTGTAGAAAGGTATGGGTCCAGTTTCAGTCTTTTACATATAGATATCCAGTTCTCCCAGCACCATTTATTGAATAGGGAGTCTTTCCCCCAGTGTATGTTCTTGTTTGGTTTATAGAAGATTAGGTAGTTGTAAGATGTTAGTTTCACTTCCTGGTTTTCTATTCAATTCCAAATGTCTATGTCTCTATTTTTGTGCCCATACCATACAGTCTTGACCACTATGCCTTTGTAGTACAACCTAAAATCTGGTATGCTGATGCCCCCAGCTTTGTTTTTATTACTAAGGACTGCCTTAGCTATACAGGCTTTACATTAAATTTCTGAAAAGAAGAAGAAAAAAAGAAAAGAAAGAAAAGGGAGGCTATTCAGGATTCACTGTTACTGCCATGTGCTCTATTGCTGAAAGCAAAGACTTTATATAACAAAATGAAATAATCTGAAAGATACCAAATTATAAGGCTAAGACCTAGTCTGGGAGATGCCATCCAGTCCAGGGAGAGGGGACTGTGCCTCCTCTTGCTAGAACATTAAGATTAGCCAACAAATCAATAAGTGAGCATGCAGCTGGTGCCTTTCACAACAAATGTCTTACTTTTAAAATATGCAATTCTTATCCTTATGATTCCAAACTATGATAGTTTCATATATAAGTTCCCAGGGGGCAGGAGACTTATATCATAGAATATGTTTTCAAGATATTAAAATTTGATATTGCCGCCTGATCCTGGGAAATGGGTTATGACATTGACTAGATCGTTTGACCTTAACTGTCAAGAAAAAGCTATTGAAATTATAGTTGCAATTATCCTAGGAGTAGTGGAGATGTATGGAAGAGACATTTGGGTTATCTGCACAGCTTTTAGTGGTTCATGCCTTCCTGATAATTATCATTGTTTACATTCTTTCATTTTTAAGCCAACAGTGGGAGCATCACATTTTTTCAATATAACCACCCTTATAACCATAGTTATATGACAAAATATAGGCACAAATCCATCACTGAAGCCATCAAGTCCTTCACAAGGTCAAGACTGTTATAGTAAGTTCATGATTCTTTGCATGCTATCTTTCATAAAGACAGATGAGATTCTGCAAGTGATAATAAATAAAAGAGATTATGAGACTCAGAAATAAGCTCACCAGCATCTTGGGGCCAGCAACAACATTTAAAAAATAGGAAAATTGTGTCCATCACATAACAAGATTTATTATCAAGCCATAGTTAGTAAGACAATGTAGTATTCCCAGAAGGATAAAGAGATCAAGGAAACAGAGCAAGACTCAGAAAGAGACACAACCAAATACCAAAAGTGATGATGTGATACAAGTAGCTCAACAGAAAAATACTAAAATGATGAACCTTTTGATAATTGCTTTGAACAACTGTCTCTTCATATCTTAAAAACAATACTTTCTACAAAACACAAGTAAAGTCAATTTAGAATAATAATATGAATGAAAGAGAATTTTTACATCTAGTAGGAGAAAATGTCAGAGAACATACTGCCCTTGGGTAGGAAAGGATTTTAAAAGGTACAAAATATACAAACCACAAAAATGAAGTTTAATAAATTTGACTACACTAATAGGTAATACTTCCACTCATAGAAAGACACCAAAAAGATGGTTAAAAGAAAAGATGGATAAGGAAATAATTTTTAAAGCATGATTAAACACTAAGGGATAATATAAATAAATACATTCTTATTAGCACTAAAAAAGGAAAAAAAAAACCCTCAATAAAAAATGGTCCCATTAACACAAAAAGTAAGTAAATGACTAATACTATGTGAAAAAAAATGCTCAAATTTTCCAATATTCAGGAAAATGCAATATTTTTGAAAGTCTCATTTACACCAATAAAAGATACGTAAATTAAAAGTTTGAAAATATAAAATATCATTGTTGGCACAGACAGGAGCTTCTAAGGTGCCATTCTTCAAGAATGTTGAAAATCTGACTGTCTTTAGCCTGGGGAGAAGAGGACAGGCATTAAGTATCTGGAGAGACATTGTAGAATAGAATGCTCCACTGGTAGAGATACTAATTCAATCTGTAAGGCCTTTGGAAGAGCAGCTGTTACAATAAATTAGTATCTTTTTAAAATATAATCTGTATTTTTAATTAAAATAGTCAGATATAGAAAAGTTCCTTAAAATTACCCCAAAGAAGGTTTTTGGACAAATTTTTCCTTTACATAGAAGGGAACAGTGTTGGATGCACTTGAAACCCAGCTTGCTGTGGACCATCATGCCAAAAAAGAGGAGCAAGTTAGCTATAGTCTCAGAATGAAAGGTATTTTTACAGTCTGGCTACTTTGGGGGAGGTCTCTGCTCTTCTGTGTTATGCCAGGAAGTTTTCTCTACGCTGCAAAAGGACAGGCCCATTCACTTACGACCTTGGGGATATCAGCAACTGTTCTCTGTGTTACAGTCAGTCTTCCCACCTCCCACCCTCAGCAGTAGATATTCTAAACGGCACGCTAGCTCTGTTAGCTTTCTTAGAAGCCCGATCTGTTTCATGCCTCCAATGCTCATATTTCTATGAGTGACCACAAAATCAATAATTTTATACATAATATTCTCCCCCCCCCCAAACTCACATCTCCAGTTGTCAGACATCTCCAGTTTTAGATCCCCCCCCCAAGATTTTCCAACATTCCTGTTGTGACCAGCTGCCCAGCCCATTTCCCTCGTCCTCCCTCCTCCCCCCAGAGTTGACTCAGGAACAAGGCAAGTTCCTCCCTCCCCCCAGGGTGGCTGAGAATGTGTCTCCCAGCCATGTTTCCAGGGTCCTTCCCCCTAGGGTTGCCAAGAACAAGCTTCAGAACAAGGAAGAAAAGTCCCAAGTTTCACAAAACTCCCAAGTTCTCAGTAGGTGAACAATGGTAGAAAACTTGATTAACTACTGTTGTATAACTATAACCATTGTGATATGAAATGTATCCATTGTCAACCAAAGCTGTATTAATCATTGTTGCATTACTGTAACCACTGCTGTATCCATAACTATTGGAGCTGTAACCCCCCTTAACCGGCCACATTTCACTTCTCTAATATGCTTGCACAAAACCTATAAAAGGCAACCCGTCCCCCTACTTGGCTGCTGCCTGCCTCTCAAAGCAATAGCCCCTATGGCAGGTAAAATAAATTACCAATTAATTACATCTAAGTCGGGTCTGACTCTATCCTTTCAGGTCATGGCGGTACCACAATTCCCATGTTGCTGGCCACATGGACTCCTGAAGCATTGAAGGGCCTAAGGCATCTGAGGAACTGAATGGACTTTATCTTAATTTGATTGAAATCAAAGTTTAAACAGTTCCATGCCTCTGGTGGCTACCACCTTGAATGGCACAAGTGTAAAGTGTACCTAAAAGCACAAAAAGACTTTTTAAACCTTTTTTCCTAGAACTGCTCTTTACCGTTTCAATGACCAGGAATTTTCAAACCTTTGGAACCTCTCCCCTCTCCATCCTCAAGAGTAATTTTCATAGCTTAGTCAATTAACCCGCAGAAATGTTCCCTCAAACTCTATTTTCAAATGCCATAAATGAAGAATTTTCAGATATATATGCTCTGTGAAAATCAACACAATGTTTTCTTTTAACAAATCAAGGCACGTATTTTAACATTTCAGTATTTACTGTATTTTAACATACATTGTTTTATCTCATGATATCAGATTATGTTGCATTAACTTATCCCTCTTTCCCGTCAGCTTAAATGCCAACAAACTGTTAAGAGTCCATCTCTCAAACCAAAATTTTAATCAACATATCCAAAGGTGAAATGAAATAGCTTACAGCAAAAGTGAGCATATAATTTCTGGATTTGTACTTAAATTTTCTTTTTTTTTTTTTTTTGAGACAGAACCTCAAGCTGTCCCCCTGGGTAGAGTGCCATAACTTCACAGCTCACAGCAACCTCCAACTCCTGGGCTCAAGCGAGTCTCCTGCCTCAGCCTCCCAAGTAGCTGGGACCACAGGTGCCCGCCACAACGCCCAGCT